>CM033750.1:552046-754285 GCA_019671005.1 Hibiscus mutabilis
TTCAAATTGCTTTTTTTTTTAAGTTTTGAAAAATAACTTGTGAACATCTATTTGGGAAAATATAATGTTTATTTTTTAAGCTCGTAAGTAATCATAGTACATTTTCTAAATTATACAAGTCCACAAGGAAAACGAGATTTAAAGTATTTAACCATAATAACAAGTTAACAACCCTGAAACATACAAATATATGTGGAGTATATATATAATATTGTATAAATATATATAATTATTTTGAGCTTGTTCATGAGCTTTTTGAGCCGAGCTTACCCTCGGCTTGTTAAGGTCTTAAGCCGAGCACGAGCTCAACTCGAGCTTTGACCGAGCCGAGCCCGAGTAGCTTGAAAGCCGGTTAGGCTCATTATCGCCCCTAACTTGGACGTTAAACCTTGTTAACCCCTTAACAAAAAACTTTCAAAGTACCCTCATTTTTACACATTGTTATAATTTAGTTATACTAAAAAATTAACCCTTGATATTTTAAAATTACTTCAATTTAGTCCCTCTTCACTACCATATCCCCTTCATCATCCTCGTTACCTAAAATTGGCACTTCATCATTCCTTCACAATGTGTAGAAATTGAAATTGCTCAATCGTTTTGTAGGTCCCTGGCTCCCTGCATTCTTCTTCTAGTGATTCGGTTAGTATTTGTTTGAGGCTTGCTGGAGTGGGATTATGGTTTTATTCACACAGTTCTTAGCATATTGAAGGAAGTTGCAGAAGCAGTATCACATCAGCACTTCCGAATTTCGAAATGCTAATTTCGAATATTACTCTGTTTTGTCTGCGTATAACTTGTAAAAGCAGTATAATATTTGTTTCTACCTTTCTCCAGTCGGTGTGATTTAAGTTTTTGCATCTTTGAAAAACTCATCCTTGTTATTGTTCCTATGGGTGAAATGGCGTGGCAATATTCGCCAATGTCGTAGTTTCGAATACGAAATTCACTGCAAATCAAGCTCTGATTTCAGATTCAACGAGTTCCAAATCAAGGCCAAGGCGGAATCACTTGAAGAAGGCAACTCTAGCAGCAGTGGGATGGCTACATATGAAGAACAACAATAGCAACATAAGGACAAGTATTCAACAGATGGCTTTTTATTTGAAATATGACTAAATTGATTAAATATATAAATATAGAGTACTAAATGTATTATTATCCAAATTTTAATAATTGCAACGTTTACCTCATTAACCGCCTTCAATGGCCGAATTATCATTTTATTACAAAACATAACATTTAATTGTCATCGTGTAACATTTAAAAGTTTGGTTATTTATTTATTTTTAATAAAATAGTGGCCATTTTAGTATTTTACCCAAATATTAAAAAAAAAAGAGACCGGCATGGCCTACATGAAGCAAGTGATTGAGATGCCAACAAACCAACCAGGCTACTCCAACTGTTATTTCCTAAGAGTAGACGCAAAGCATACAATATTGGAAATGGAAGCAGTACAGAGTTGCTTTGGGCAGTATCAAAAACTTTCTTACAAGGAATCCGGCATAACGACGAGGACAGCAAAAGCTTGTGCAACTTATAGCGACAATACGGTGGAGCTTGGTAACTATGGGTACACCCTATAGCTGTTGACTCGTCACTCTAGTTTGATATATCTTGATTAGGGACGTAATTAGAATCAAACATTAATAAGGATCAAATTATTTGATTTCAAACAATTAGGGACTTATGAGCCCTTTAAGTGATCTTGGTGGTAAAAGAAGTATCCAAAAAAAATCTTGGTGGTAAAGGATGAGCCAGTTTCGAGCAACGTGATAAAGAAGTATGCTTAAGTTTATTCAGATATGAAATTAAACTAAGCTACTACCTTATAATCAGATTAGTGTGTAAAAAATAAATAGGAACTTATGGTGTATTTAAATCCAAAAATACGTGATCATAAATTTGTCCCTGATCTTAACAATGTAAAAGAGGCCAAAAATTCCTCAAAAAACAGAGGCCAAGAAGAAAATTCATGTTACCAACATCATCATCTTTTTCACTTAGACTACTTGTTGAGTTCAAGTATTTGATGCTATGTTGAAGTATAAATGATTGAATTCAGATTCGAACTTTAAAGATGATATTGTTCAAAAAGATAATTGTAAATATTGAATATAAATTGTAAAACGAACATAAAATAAATCAACAAGTATAGAAAAAATGGTGTTAAGCCCGAACCCGACCCAAAATGGAAATTTCTAATCGGAATGAGAACAATATTGGGCTTAATAGTGGAACATCTAGCCCAAATATGAGAGACGCATTCGTGCATTCACAAAGGAGCATCGAGTTGTTCGGGACTCGGTAGGCCCATCAAAGATGATATTACTAAATCAATCGATCAATTATAGTATTACTAAATCAATACACAACGAAACATTGCTTTCGTATAATAACGAAGAGGAAGTCCAGGTAACCTAACCCATACAATCACTTGCGACGGATAATTCTCCGACGTGAAGAACGCTCGACTCCACGGCTGAACAATTAAATAACTGCCATAAATTGTCCATAGACCCTCCGTGAGCACCCGAGTATAATCACCCTCATCCGAAAACCGAACAACAGAGTAGTTATTGTCTATATCAATCAGCTGCAACGTTCCCCTTGATTTCCACATTGTATGAATCCGTGAGTGCAACACCTTGAAACCAATTACTTTCCCCAACAGTCGTACAATCAGAGTGTTATGCATACTATGATCAACTTGATCATAAACTCTATTCGAAAACCTTATTGAAGGCACCGTACTCGATTGATCAACAACGACATTCTCCTCGCACACAATCACCTCTTCCCCGAAGAATGAAGGCCTAACCTTACTACTCGCATCTTTACTGCCGGCCACCTTACTCGCATAACTCGGTTTCACAACCTCCACCGGCTTCTTATCAACTGCATCTATTGGAGGCACCGTGTCACCATCCACAACACCGCCAGTCCCGTCCTCCCCAGCGCCATCCGAGGCAGCAACCTCGGCTTCCATAGCCATCACGTCCCCTGATTCTCTATCCATTCCCAAACACATCCCTTTCTTCTGCAAACTCTGCCCATTCAGCGACGTAGGAGAAGCATGCCGCTCTAGTGCCGCTGACGCTAGGAAATGGGGTATCTCCTTGATGGTAAATGAATTCACAGATTCAGATGAACTAAGGGAGAATTAATGGATTAAACTAAGTTAAGATGGATATTTATATTTCCAAAGAAGAAAAAAGGTGAAGACAACAGATAACAATCCTCAAAATCAGGCCTACCCAAACTGACTTAATTTTTTTCGTTTTAAAGACATAGGAACGACAACGTTTCGACAATAAACTTAACCCCAAAACACAGTAATTATTTAACTGAATAAACTGTAATTAAAAGACCCAATATCAATACTCCCTTCTTTGAGAAAAGTCCTTGTCCTCAAGGATTAAAATGAGGAAAATCAGCTTGAAGCTTGTGAAAAAGTTCCCAAGTGGCATCTTCCGGAAAAAAGTTGGTCCATTCCACCAATACCTCAATGACTGCTCTATTTCCCCTTTTAACCATTCTTCGATCCACAATCCTCAAAGGTTCCCTCACCATTGTTCCATCATTTCCAATCACTGGTAAGTTTGATTGAACTGGAGCCGAACCAACACGTAACTTGAGCTGAGAAACATGGAAAGTTGGCTGCACCTTGGACCCCATTAGAAGCTGTAGTTTGTATGCAACCTTACCAACTTTTTCAACAATACGAAATGGTCCAAACCATTTGGGGCTGAGTTTATGATTATTTCTAGCTTGAACCAAGTGTTGCCTATAGGGCTGAAGCTTCAAGTAAACCAAGTCCCCCACAACAAAGTGCCTATCACTTCTATGCTTATCTGCTTGTTTTTTCATCCTCCCTTGTGCTCGATGCAAGTAAAACTTAAGCATCCTTATAGCCGATTCTCTAACTTGTAAACTCCTATCAACAGAAGCAACCAATGATTCACCAGCCAAGTAAGGTAAATGAGCAGCAGGTTCTTGACCATATAGTGCTTGATAATGGGTCATATTTATAGAAGAATGATAAGAGGTGTTGTACCACCATTCCGCTAATGGAAGCCAATTAACCCATTCTCGAGGTGATTCTCCAGTCATATATCTCAAATAAGTTTCAAGGCACCTATTTACAACCTCAGTTTGGCCATCCGTTTCTGGGTGATATGTTGTAGAAGGGTTTATAGTCACACCAAGCTTACCAAACAGTTCCTTCCAAAAAGTGCTCATGAACACTTTATCCCTATCACAAACAATAACTTCAGGAAGTCTATGTAATTTAAAGATGTTGTCCATAAACAATTGAGCCACTGTTAAAGCTATAAATGGATGTGCTAAAGCTATAAAGTGAGCATATTTAGTAAGCTTGTCCACCACAACAAAAAATGTGTCTTTGACTTTCGAAAGGGGTAAACCTTCAATGAAATCCATGCTGATTGAAGACCAAGCCGTGTCTGGAATTGGCAGTGGTTGCAACAGTCCTAGTTTGGCATGATTATCATATTTGTTCTATTGACAAACTCCACATTCCCTTACCAATCTTCTAATAGCTTTCTTCATTCCCTTCTGATACAAACAAGTTGGCATTCTTTTCCCAGTAGCATCTGCTCCAGAGTGACCACCCAAGGGAGTTTGATGAAAAAGTTCAATCAAATTTCTTTTTAACTCATCGTCATCACCCACAATCAACTTTCCCTTCCTCTTCAACAATCTGCCATCCCATGAGTATTTGGAATGTGATGTTGCATTATTCTTTAACTCCTCAATAATCTTCTATAATTTCGCATCTGTTGCCCAAGTGTGACAAATTTTATCAACCCAACCAGAATTAAAGCTACTAATGGCCATCAATTTTCCACTGCCAAACTTTGGATCTCTTGAAAGTGCATCAGCTACCGTATTGCTAGACCCTTTTCTGTAACAGATTTCGTAGTTAAACCCTATCATTTTGGCCACCAACATTTGCTGAGGTGGTGTGATGGCTTGATTTTTAGTCAAAAATCATAAACTCTGGTGGTCGGTTCGAATTTTGAAGCGTCTTCCCACAAGGTAAGGTGACCATTTCTTGACTGCAAGTAGAACTGCTAACATTTCTTTTTCATAAATTGATAGTGCCTGATGTTTAATTCCCAAAGCTTTACTAAAGTAAGCTAAAGGTCTGCCCTCTTGTAACAACACAGCCCCTGCACCATAACCAGAAGCATCAGTTTCCAAAATAAACTCCTTACTAAAATTGGGTAAGGCCAGAACAAGAGCTTTCACCATGGCAGACTTCAACTTTAACATTGCAGATTCAGCTTCTGAATTCCAATTCCATGCATTTTTCTTTAATAAGTCTTTCAAAGGTTTAACCAAACCTCTATACCCCTTAATAAATCTCCTGTAATAACCAGACAACCCTAAAAATCCCCTAAGCTCCTTTATATTCGAAAGGGGTACCCCAATCTAAAACACATTGCACTTTATTTTCGTCCATCAAAATAAACCCTCCAGAGATTGTGTATCCCAAATACTCAATTTCCCTTGCCCCAAAGGTATACTTGCTTCTCTTTGCAAAAAAGTTGGTGAAGTCTAAGCAATTCCAAAACCTCTTTTAAGTGTTGTAAATGAGCCTCCCAAGTTTCAGAATAAACCAGAATGTCGTCAAAGAAAACTAAAACAGTTTTCCTCAATAACTGCTTAAAGATGAAGTTTATGAGACCCTGAAATGTGGCCGGAGCATTGGTTAGCCCAAAAGGCACAGCCAAAAATTCATAATGGCCTTCGTGTGTTTTGAAAGCAGTCTTATGCACATCTTGTTCCCACATTCGAATCTGATGATAACCAGAACGCAGATCCAACTTAGAAAAATATCTGGCAGCTCCCAACTCGTCTAAAAGTTCCTCAATAATGAGAATTTGTCCTTCAATGTTAACTGATTAAGTTGTCTATAATCTATACAGAGCCTCCAAGTTCCATCCTTCTTCCTAACCATCACAATAGGAGAAGCAAAGGAACTAACGTTGTTTCGTATGATACCAGCTTGTAGCATTTCTTGGACCAGTTTCTCAATCTCATTCTTTTGCACAGTAGGATATCTATACGGCCTGAGTTTCACCATTGAGTTCTCATCCTGTAAAACAATCTTGTGTTCATGACCCCTGATGGGTGGCAAACCTTTTGGATCTTGAAAAACATCTGCAAATTCATTCAATAATTGTTGCAAATTCGTAGGCAATACCTCTTCCTTAAGCTGAACCTCTATTGGAACATTGATAGTAAGCAACGAAAGACCATGCACTACACTAGCCCCTTTTAGAATTCTCAAACCCTTACGGTCTTCTAATACTTGAATAGGACCAGGAGATATTCCTTCCCAATTAACATCATTTCCACAATACTCAAACTACATTGTCATGCGTGCAAAATTCCATTTAATGGATCCAAATGAAGCTAACCAGTGAACTCCCAAGACTACATCGTATCCCTTGAGAGGAAGAACCAAAAAATCCGTAGCAAATGTTTGACCTTGGGCATCCCACGTCACCTCTCTGCATAACCCACAAGCTTTCACCAAACCTAAGCTCACAAAATTATGAGAGCTACCCGAATTTATCAAAGCTACCCATTTTTTTGTTTTTGGATAACTACTGAAATCTTCATTGTGTCATACCCTGTAGAACCCTACATTGCTTGCTATGATAATACAAGAATGTCAGAATCTCTTGTGTCCACATTATCTGTTTCAAGTTTTTCCATGCAATCAAAAAACTCTTCATGGTCATTCTCCCCATCAATACCCTCAATTAACAATTGATATAACTATGATCTAGTGCATTTATGGCCTGGAGAAAACTTAGCCGGACACCAATAACTCAGGCCCTTCCTCCTTTTTTCTTCTATTTCAGCTGCAGATAATCTACCTAGACCATTACTAGTAGCTGGTACACCCTTCTTGGGTGATAGAGCTTTACTGGTGAATGTTGAAGTTTGTCTCGAATTAAAAGAAGATGTACCCCCTCCACTAAAGTTTTTCGCGGTGGGTACATGAGTAGATGTTCCTGGTTTACTAAAACCAGAAGGCACTCCAGTAGTGAAAGGTAAACTGCTCAATTGGGCTTAACATAACTAGGACTTCCCTTCTTAAAAATAATCCGTTCAAAATGTAAAGCTAAACGGAAAGCATCTAGTAGGTCCTGAGGTTGAAATAATCTAATATATTGTCCAATCTCTTCTTTCATATTCTTAATAAAGATACTAAGGGTATACTCATTCAAAAGCTAAACCTGGTTTAAAAGACTTACAAAATTTTGAGTAATATTGTTCTACCGAAGCCACTTGATGAAGAGTTACTAAATCCCCTATCGGATCTTCCAAACCTTCCGGAGTAAATCGGTCCTTCATCGATTTGAGATACACTCCTCATTGCAGCTTATATATTCCTCCGCTGTTACGCACTACAAAATGATGCCAGTGCGGCGCATCTCCTTCCAAATAAAGCATAACGAGCTTGACTTTGGAAACTTCGGGAACTTCTTCAGCCACAAAAAATTGTTCGAGCTTTGACCACCAATCTCGAAAATTAGACCCATAAAAAATCGGGCATTTGAGTCTGTAACCCCTCTGATTGGAATCCCCAACAAGCACCACTTCATCTCCTGTCGGTTCCGTAACCTCCAGTTCCCTCCCAAAAGATGGAGTCACCCCGATAATTCCAATCGACGAACCAGCTTGTCCTAACAGTTTTTCAAGGAGATTTTTCACATCTCGCATTTCGGAACGGACACTAGTGACCTCAACCTGTAGTTCTTGTACCTTGTCAGTGATGGATTTCTCAATTTTCTCTTCCAATCATTTTTCTAACTCCTTGTAATCAGCTTGCATTTTAGACGATTCTTGCTGAGATCGTGTTTGTACCCCGCCAACCATGGCCAGGTCTTGTGGCTCTGATGCCTTTGATGGTAAATGGATTCACAGATTCAGATGAACTAAGGGAGAATTAATGGATTAAACTGAGGTAAGATGGATATTTATATTTCCAGAGAAGAAAATAGGTGAAGACAACAGATAACAATCCTCAAAATCATGCCTACCCAAACTGACTTAATTTTTTCCTTTTAAAGACATAGGAACAACAACGTTTCGATAATAAACTTAACCCCAAAATACAGTAATTATTTAACTGAATAAACTATAATTAAAAGACCCAATATCACTCCTCCGGCGGCCGTCCATTAAGAATGTCGTACGCTGGCGCACACGTATAATCATTAGGGTTTTGCATTAGGTCTTTCTGTGTTTTTTAATTGATCAATTATAATATTAAACGCACAAAAAATTAAATTTATTATATTATCAAAATCAAAGAAAACAAATCGAATTTCTTTTTAATTACATTGAAATACCTAAAAAATCAAATTCATTCAGGTTGGGCTTTCTATAGATATTGGGGGTTTATTATTTTGAAAAAAATTTATTTCGATTGATTGGTCTAGATTTTCAAAATTAATAATTGAACCGAATTAATTGATGGAATCAAATAAACTAACCAATATGTTGAAAAAAATTCGGTTAAATAAACTCAGTTTAATTGATTGCTTACTCACCTCTAAATCTGAGTGTTCTTGTTCTATTTTACTTTAAATATTGTGAGTTTCTATAATTTGTAGACAATTATTTGAAGCATTTTAGCAATTCAGATACTTTTTCACAAATAGGGTTAAGATTATGACAAGTGTCCTTATGATAAATCTAAGAGTTAATAAATAAATAAAATATTTGTTGCCCTTTTAATCTCACTTGTAAAAAAATATTTTCACGGTCAATTTACTTAATTATAATTCATAAATTTTGTGGGTAAAATTTTAATATACAGGCTGTGTAAAACTAATTTTACACAAGTTTGTGTTTTTATTTTATAGAACACAAATTCTAAATTCCTAACCCTAATACTCTAAACCTTAAATTCTAAACACTAACCTTAAATTCTAAACCCTACAACTTAAATCCCTAAACTTTTAACCTTAAACTAAACCTCTAACCGCTAAATTTAAAAAGCACGTGCAAACGTTTGTTTACACGAACTGTATATCAAATTTTTTCTCAAATCTTATACGAGAATAATATAATTTATTTCCATTTTTCGCTTGTTATGCATGTTGCTTATGAGATTCATTAAAATTGGATAAAGTTTTATGTTTTATATTATTTTTTCAATTCATCGTACTTATATATATATATACATACTATTTTTAATATACATTTAAAATACTATATAAATATATAAGGTGTCTTAGTTTTTTTTATATATTTTATATTTCCATTAATATTAAATCCTTGACTGAAGTGTTTGGGGTAAACCATTACTATTTTCTTAATAAATCAACTATTTTTTTCATATATATATTAAGCTTTAATTGAATTTAATGTTAAGGTTAATCATACACCAACTCAATTGGAAGTACACACAAACTATTACCATTTACAAATGTTATTTTTATCTTGTAAGTCTTTTTTTTGTATAATTCATGCCTATTTATGGTTCATGTTCAGGATCCCATAATTTTTTCTCTTAATAGTATTGCTTGTGATATTTAAATATGAATTTTTTATTTGAGAATATAACGTGTCTTGCCATGCATGAGCACTCGTTGATTTTTAAATTTATTGTATGATATCTTTTGAAAGCCATTTTTTCATGTAAACGAAGTCTTAGTTTAATGTTCATACATTAAGTTTATTGAGATTCAAATTTAACATATTTTCAATTGAATCCTAAATTTTTTAGAATGTTGTCAATTTAGTTGTTGTTGTTAAGAATGTTTTATTTTAGTCATTTGACCTTAAATCTTTTAACGACATGTTGACACATGTTATTATCTTATTGGTCACAAAATGAGATGAAAATTAGTATTCAAGCCTAATTAAAACATATATTATGCGGAGATCCACTAATTAGCCGAGTAACCAAGAATGCTCATGTTATCTCATCTTATATGAGTTTGAATTTCGACATTTTATATTGAGAATGTAAATATATTTATACTTAATAAAAAACATATGTTATGCGCCTGAAAATATATAATTTTAGTGTTAAATTCACGTCAAAGTTTTTTTGGTGAAAATGTATGATTCCATTCATTAAAAATCATATACAAGGAATATTAGTATATGCCTCATTAAAAAACCTTAAATATAAATGGAGAAAAAGAATACCCATACTAATATTAAAATAAAATAAAGCGTACTACGGGAAGACCCGGTAAAGCAATAAGCAACAAAGAAAACAACAACTAAAGATGTGCAACGTCATCTAGTAACAATGAATTAGTCTAACCCGTTGGTGTCACGTGAAAGATCATCTCCAAACTATCAACATACACACTCTTGGCCAAAGCATCGTCCACTTTATTCTAGGAACGTCTTGTATGTTGAACCCGCACAATCCAATCCCGACGACAAAGCTCATCCAAATGTCATTTAAGGGCATGGAACCATGATAATCATCCTTAAGAACATTAACCGCTTCCAAACTGTAACACCCTTAACCGATTTAGGAGATAAACCGAGTTAAGAAGCATTACGAACAAACAAAGCATAACAACTAATACACAAGGGATGAAAATATAAGCAAAACAAGGAAGTTTGAGTTCATACTTTACCATTTTGGGTACTAAAATTTTCAATTATTTTCAAGGAAGACCTTAGTCTATCTTTTAAGTTCTATTAGAATAATAACTTGTTAAGCTAAGCGAAATAGGCTCAATTCATTAAAAAATGAGTTACCTTAGAGATATTAGCTTGATTATTACTTCCTTTTTAATATACCAATTTAATCATATTCATACTAATGTTCTTACATCAAGGAAGTGACATAGTCCACATTTCAAATTTAATTTGAATGAAAAATGGAGATAGTCTTTATTCAAACCCATTGAAATACTAATAACTTATTTAGGCATTAATTAGACTTATCAAGACAAATGTTATTCGAAACATCAACAACTTAAATCAAATTCTTTGTCTAAAACGTATTAAGCTTATTATAAGCATTGTAAGGGAATCTCGAAATAACCATTATACCATATTACTCAACCTAATGATACTTGAATTAAGCATAACAGAATTATTATATTCCTATGCATACATCAACCAATTCAGGATCATGACAATCACAATAAGCATATATAAACTTCCATGTTCGAAAGCATAACAAGTACGCATCCTAAGATCTTATTTCATACATTTTAAGCATGACTCATTAGTTAATTTCAAAGTACAAAGATAAGTTTTCCAAACTAGAGAAGAATCTTGAACAAAATATAAAACTAAATTACTATAAACAGGTTTATAGAGATTCATAACATGATTAATCCTATCATGTATAAAAAGGGTCCTTTAACTATTACTTAACATGTATTCAATTATCGACCTAGATAACCATATCGACCTTATTCGAACAAAACATATGCCTAACATTCACACACTTATAATTCAAACATTCAAGACCATAATACCTTTCAAAGCAAACATAGAAACCAAATTTCAAGCACGTAGGCATTCATCATAAAATATAGAGGCCTTATACAACTTTTGCATTACTTAAGAGCATTGCTTTCAAAGATTAACACAGACTTACAAAATGCAATACATAATCAAAAATGGTGCCAACATCTAGGGGTTATGACAAAGGATTAACCAAAACATACACGTAGTACTTGTGATCTTGATGGAGTTCCCAAAAGTAATCTCTACTAACCTCACCCTAAAACGTAATTGAAGTAAACATAATAAGTATACACTTAGTGAGGTAGAACAAGTAAAATTAGAAGCAAGTATCAAAAGATATCTTATAACTGGCTTAGTTATCATTTCGAAGTATTTTCAAGCAATGACCCATAATGCTTCCGGTCTAGAATTGATCATTTATAAACTTTAACTAACACATTCGAAACATAACATCATTTCTTTCCTTTAAAGAATCCAAATATTACATATCCAGGTTTTACTAATCATACAATCATACGATTGGATTGTTAACATAGTTATTAATATGCTTAATAGAGTTCTCATGACCTTAATAATCAAATAAGCCAATTTCACATGTATAACACTTGATCAAAAAGTCTATCATACAACTATGTCGTAACCAATTTAAGGCACAATAACATACTTCAATTCATGAACCGAATTATAGCTTAGCTTAGCTTTACTTGTCATGCAAGAAACCTTTTATATTAATAGTTTGAATAATATGTTAATCATAATTCCAGTAACTAGAAACGTAAGTTGAGCAATCTATAAACATTCATGTCTATCCCTTCATACTAAGATCAATTAAAGTTATACCAGACTTTAATTCAAGATTAGGGAACAAATAATTATATCATGTTAATCAAACATATCATTCTTTCTTTACAGTGTGTAAAATAAGTATCAAGTAGGCAAATATTGCTTGTCATTCAAGTAATAGTATAGTTTATTAATTTAGCTTATAATTCTCATTATTTCAAGTTATCACAACCTTGGTAATCAAGCAGCCTATATACACGAATCTCCAACCAATTGTCGCCAAAAAATATGGTACTCAAAGTACTTGTCAATCCCTCCTACTATTGCCAAGTGACCAAAACACACCCCTCCTATTGTCGCCTCATAAAGACTGTAGTCCACCCCAAACACGAGCTCTATGGACTCTATGACATGCCAACTATACCTATGACTGACTCGAAACCAAGGCTTTTCAATTAAATCTTATCATATCAGAATCAGAGTTGAGCTTAGCTCCAAATTCATATAATCACATGAGCAAAGCTTATAACTTGTTATATCAAACATATAATATCACATGTATAGTTTCAAATTATAGCATGCATTTGACCAAGTATTGCATAGCATAAAGTAATTTACAATTAAGTACTTACCTCAAATCCCAACTTATATTTGCATACATAATTTGAATATAGAGCAATGAAATTAAACAATAGAGAATGCTCGGGAAGGTTACGAGCCTATCCCGAAACTTTAAACTACACTCACAGTTTAATCCAAGCTAGATTTGCTCCCTAATCACAATCCCATTTTGCTTTTCTACAACTTGATCTACCATAGACCTTACTTCTTCAACTTCTTCTTGGTCTAAGTATAACAAAGAATACAACTACATATTAGAATCACATTCAAACTAGTCTTAACTAAATCATGTACATTGTTCTAAAAACCAGCCTTAATGTACCTTAATTTTTATATTAAAATCAATCCCTAAATAACACTTCATTTACAAAATAGTCCAAATACACATGTATACCTATATATGCACCAAAACAGTCTATTATGTATTCATATATATACAAAATAGTCCATTATGTATTCATATATATACAAAATAGTCCATTATGTATTCATATATATACAAAACGTCCAAATACACATGTACACACAAATACACTATGTATTCATATATATACAAAACATCTAAACATACATGTACACACATATATGCACCAAAACAGTCCACTATGAAGCCTTAACAGCCCTCTAAACTTGCAAAACAGTTTTCCATCATTCACAAAACAATCCCCTATTTCCAGAATTATAAAACAGTCCATTAATTTATCAAAATAGCCCCTTATTAATGTAAAACAATCCTTAAGTTTTAATTTTACAAAGTAGTCCATTTTGGTTGTAAAACAGTCCATTTTTAATTTGTAAAACAATCCTTCAAATAACCTTATAAAACAATCTACTAGTGTTGCAAAACAACCCTTAATTTGAGTTATACACAATCCTTCAATTAATGTTTACAAGGCAGCTTTTTTAAGCTACAAAACTGCCCCTGAAATAGAATTACAAAGCATTACAATTCACCCAAGAACAGTCCCTAAATCAGAATTACAAAGCTGCAATTTTTTCTATTAAGCATTATGATTACAATTCAACTTCATGTATAGATTATTCATTCAACGTAGTGCCATTTGAATGCTAAATTCTCAACAACCCTAGAGATCAATATATATTAAGCAACTTAACCAATTAAAATTTCGAAATACAATTATTTAGGTAGATCAAGATCCCAATTTTCTCTTTTGACATGTGTAAGGACTACTAAACAAAATTCTCTTAGCATGCAAGCTCTCTATTTTCCTACTTTTCGTTTTAGTACATTTAATAATAGCTCTTCATCCTTCCTTCCTTTTCAAATTAGTCCTAGACCCTTAATTAAATCTAGGTTTAAGAATGAAGCAAGGCAAATTAAATTGCAGTGAATTAGTAACATTCTATTAAGCCAATCTTTGGGGTGTTACACAAGCTATCTAATTCAAGAATAATTTGACGATGTCCCAATTCTCAAGCATGAACCAAACCATAAAACGCACCCCACAACTCAGCATTAAGCACCGGACAAATACCAAAGAACTTCGCAAATCTGAAACACCATGCGCCATCACTATTTCGACCAACACACCCACACATCGCATAGCCATCTGCGGCACTACGAGCCCCATCTGTATTTATCTTTAACCACTGCGGACCGGGGGGAGACCAATGCTCCATGTTGCCCGACACGATAAGCCCACCTGCAGCTGTCCGCGGCAGCAACGATGCTGCTTGTACCATCCTCGCAACAAGTTGTTATGTTCGCTCCAACAAATTGTCGTTACCCTTGACCGTGCCTTCAAAAACATGGGCATTGCGCCTAAGCCATAAATGCCATAATTCGTACCAAAAAACAAGGTCCCAATTGTCATCTGTATGTGCAAATGACCCATGTTTTCCCAGATTCAGTCGAACTCACTCATGTATATCTAATGATAGGAATATATCAAGCTTAGCCGGTTGAATCAATTCGGTCCATACCTGCAAAGCTGGCAGGCATTGACGAAATACATGTTCAACATCCTCAATTGCAGCACCACACATCGTACAATGGCTACACATGGTAAAATGGCGCCTATACCGTTCTACATTTGTCGTAAGTTTTTGGCGACATAGGAGCCAAAGAAAAGACCTAACACGAGGTAAACCACAAAATTTATGCACCACGGACCACATCGGGCTATGATCACTATCAATTGAACTAGCCTGAATCAAGTATGTCGACTTCAAGGTGAATCGGTGATCACGCCCACCGCTTCATCCTATCGAAATTCACGTTAAAGTTAATTGCATTTGTTTTATAAAAATTATTACTTACATTAATTATTGTTGTAGTAATTAATATTACAAATAATTATCACAAGTTATATTAATTAATGTTATACTTTATCTTATAATTAATATATTAATGTATTTTTTCACTTAGTAAAGGAGAGAACTTCCTCATATGCGTAATCCTAAATTTCTTCAACAAATCGATTCATATTCTTAAAATTCAGATAAAAATATGGGTTATATTTTAATACATAAATTGTATAAGAAAATATTACACAATTTTTCTTTGAAATATACAAGTCTAAATTACTGTTAATTATATAGGTGTGCAAGACAAAGAAGCAAAATGACTCGGACGGTGGTGAAGGGGGGCTTACAGTGGAGATGAGGAGAGCTTGGCCTAGTTCTTGGTGAAGGTTTTTTTGCTTAGGCAGGGGTTCTTCACAGCCTAGCTCTATTTAGGGGTGCATGGCTCCTTTAGGGGCTGGATGAGGTGATGGCATGTGCCAATCGAAGAAGACACATGCATTGGTAAGTTGTCATGGCTTGAGTGTCGATATGGATTACGTGGTATGAGATAATGTTCGCATGTCGAGTTCGCAAAAGGTTGCGATTGGTCGTTCGCACGGTCGTGATCTGCTAATACGTTCACAGAGGGTTGTAATTTAGTGTTCACATGGTCGTGGTTCGCTGGTACTAACAATTACTAAACCTAAAACTAAAAATCTAAACCCTACACTCTAACCTTAAACTCTCACCCTAAACCTTAAATTCTAAAATCTACAAAAACTAAACCCTTAAATTTTAAACCATAAACTTATATTCTATACGCTAAATCTAATAAATTTAAGTTTAAATGAAAGTTTTCATAAAATCATATCACTACTATTATGACATACAACACAATGTGTACACAATTTATTATAATAATATAATTCTATATCCACGTTTTAATTGTCTTTCAAAATAAATGTATGTCTTGAAAAAAATCCAAATTTGGTTTGTAAAAAGAAGAAAAAAGAATTGTCTAAACAAAAATAAAAATGGAAGGAGTTGGCGTGCAAAATGAGTAAGTATTCAATCAAAATCGACTAGTTATGTTTTATTACTTAAACTTTACTTAAAAATTTTATAATTAAATTGAGTTGAGTTATTCGAGTTTTTATTTAGATTTGATTATAAATATTTATAATGTTACAATAATATTTGGTTTAAATTTAAATGACTTTTCTATAATCATATATGACATATCTGTTAGACAATAGGGTTAAATTTTTAATAAGTCGATAATAAATTAATATTAAATAGGAAAATAAAAACAGAACTTACAAGAATAAAAACGAGATTCGAAATAACCAAGAAAAAAGATTCGGAATAACTGAAAATATGGTTGCTGATGCCTGCACGAACACAGTATTCGACCGCTCTTCGATGCTAGAGATCTTCGATCTTCGGACTCTCAGAATACAACAACAGATGATTATCTTCAACAGCACAACTGAGTAATCACGAACGAACTCGAGCCTTCCACTATCACCAAAATAATGCAGGTTTTCCGAGAGAGAAAAGCAGTTGAAAAATGATTGTTTTCGTGTGTTTTCTGTATTTTAAAACTGAAGAGAGATCATGTATTTATAGGAGAAAATTAGGTTTAACGTGACTCATAAAATTTCAATTTTGTCCTCTATCGGATACTTGCGTGAATTGCAAGCATAAAATCAAATCCGAAAATATCCCTTTAATTTCAAGATAATATGCTTGTCACAAAATAAAAAATTAATTCGAAGTGGTAAAATATCCGCAAGCCCATATAAGGGCCCGACTAGTTCAAACATTCGTGTTGTCCACATCATGCGCTCCAACCCGAATGGACTTGTATTCACACTCCCCTACGCGCGAAGTACAAGTTCAACTGAAGTCATTTAATGACAACAAAGTGAGTAAGTGTATATAAACACTTCCTATTCTATTTATCCCATCAATGTGGGATTGGGAGTTTCCATTTTCTTTTTTCAATTCACACCTTCTTACTTTGAGCATCAATTTCTCATTCATTATTCATCCGTTTTGAGCATATGAGATACCGTTGTAAATGTCTCATAGAGTAGAATAAGATCCATTCGAATCTTCACCTTTACCCATTCGAAATATGGCTCAAAATTACCATTTTATCACGTTTTCCAACAATATCTATATATTATATATAGCTTCATTTTTTCATATGGCAATATGCATATATCAAACATAATTGAAGATTTGACTCGAATTTGAAAATGATCCATTAATTACTAAAAAATCGAGCTATTTGAGTCTCATTTTACAAGTCAAACTTTATTTTAAATTTTTTTTGAGTCAAATCAAATTTATAAAAATAAGATTCAAATCAAATCGATTTCCACTCGTTGAATCAAATTGAAAGGTATATAGTATAATTTTTTTGAGTCTAATTTTACCTATTTATATTTTAGGATTAGAACAAGAAAGTATTAAATAGATCTGACTTATTACGTCATTCATGATCTTATCCAATGAAAATTCTCCACCTATTTTCTACATATAACTAAAAAGTATCTAATAATTTCCAACGTTACGGATAGCCTAATTAAGGAATCTTCGCTATACCGCACGATCCACACCTACGTGTGCCATCAAATGATCCGAAATGACCGTTTAAGCCCCATAAAGTTTAACGCTACCAGGGAATTCCCATACAAAAGTAGTAAAATCACCGACTTACGAAACCCAAAAAGTCCCGCCAAATTACACGCGCGACACTTTAGCGCGTGGAAGCAGAGTGGGGCGGACATCCCGAACGCCGGTTTTCGGGGGTAATGGGGCCCACACAACACTGTACTAATTCTAAAGCTCTCAATTTTCTCTCTCTCTATATCCAGTTCTTTCTTCCCCCTTCCGATTTATTTTATAATTTTCCTCAAAGTTCAATACTTTATAAATTATATACTTTCTTCTGTCCTTTGACTCTGCAACAGATCCCAACAATTTAAAGGTAAAAAGAGAGAGAAATTTCGAAAGGATCTGAAAAACATGCAATCTTTTATTATTCCTTTCACTCTCTGTTGAAAAACACACACTCACTGGCCTTTGCTTACTGTCATTTATATTCATTTAAAAGGGTAAAGCTAACATTTTTAATCTCTGTACTGGGTTTGGGTTCTTGTTTATGTGCATTTATTTCTTACAGCCTGTTGTTTTCTCTACTTGCATTGCAAAAGGGTGAGAAAGAGGTCAACTGGGTATTTTCTTCTTCTTCTTTTTTCTGGTTCAGTTTGTATTAAGTTACTAAGTATTGTAACTTGTACAGTGTTTAATTAGTGTGAATGAGAAAGTTATAAGCTTTGCCTTCTTGTGTTCTTTTTCTGGGGTCCTTTTCATTTTTCAGTCAAACATTTTGACAAACAGTTGGTCAAGCATGTTGCTGGGAAATTTTGGTTTTTTTTTTTATGTTAGTCATAGTTTTTTTTTGCGTTTTCAGTGATTTTCCCAGGTGGAGCTTTAGCTAGAAAAGGATCAAAAGAAGGTGTAAAGTGTGAACTGTTTGATTATATTATAAGATAACAAGAGTGGACCTTCTTTTGTCCTGTTCCACCGCTGTTTTTTCTCTTTCTTACTTTCTTTAGAGTGGATAGATACATTGCTGCAGTCATGCATGGGCGTTAACGAGGAGAGGCGTTTTTTTTTCTTTTTTTCATTCACCATTTGAAGAAGATGAAATTGTTCAAAAAGGTTTAGACTTTGTAGATAAAGGGAAAGGAAATTAAAGAGTTTAATGAGTTTTGGGGGTTTGATCAAGAGTAGTAGTACTACTACCAGCAGCGACGGTGTTGATATTGGTGCAAGGATTCTTGTGGCTGATATAGTTCCGTATAGCAACATGCTAAGTGGTGGTGATGATGCCATTGTTGAGCCACCACCACCTCTTCTCACCAAACATATTCCCATACCTATGCAAAGCTCCCCTTCCCTATCTCTCCCCTATGTACTCTCTCTTTCTCTCTCCATGCATTGTTCTGTTATTTAATTCATCACCTACTTTATTATTGTTTGTGTCTTCTTGTTTCTTATGATTATTATTTTTATTTAAAGTTGTGTCATTTAATTTTTGGGGGACTTGGTTTTGGTGCAGAGAACAATGGATCACTTGGGGGGAAATTTTGATCCTGGTTTAGTTGGGAGGATGGGGGAAGATGAAAATGAGAGTAGGTCCGGAAGTGACAACATTGAAGATGCTTCCGGTAATGATCAGGATGCTGCTGCTGATGGACGGCGGCCGAAGAAGTACCATAGGCACACTCCACATCAAATTCAAGAGCTTGAATCGTATGGTTTGCGTATCTTTCATTTGTTTGACTGAATGTTTTATTTGTTATTGAACTGTAAATCTTTGTGTTTATTGTCTAGTTTCTTCAAGGAGTGTCCTCACCCTGATGAAAAACAAAGAACTGAACTTAGCAGGAGGCTTGGCTTAGAGATCAAGCAAATCAAATTTTGGTTTCAGAACAGGAGAACCCAAATGAAGGTCAGTTTATGATAATTTTTTGGTTTTGTTAGCGTTGATGTGGTTGAGTTATAATCTTCTGTTTGAGATTGATAATGATGGAGATTTATCGTTTAAATTAGACCCAATTGGAGCGCCATGAGAATGTGATTCTTAGACAAGAGAATGATAAACTCCGAGCCGAGAATGATTTCTTGAAGCAGGCCATGATTAGCCCGGTGTGCAACAGTTGTGGTGGTCCAGCGGTTCCTGGTGAAATATCTTATGAGCAGCACCAACTTAAGATTGAGAATGCTCGATTGAAAGAGGAACTAAGCCGGGTTTGTTCTTTAACAAACAAGTTCTTGGGCTGGCCTCCCTCTTCCTCGGCCGGTCCTATTGCTTCCCAAGGCTTAAACTCCAATCTGGAGCTTGCAGTGGGGAGAAATGGTTTTGGTGGATTGAACAATGCAGGCACTTCATTGCCAATGGAATTCAACTTCCGTGATGGGGTTATGTTCCCGTTATCGAAACCTAGGTCCAATGAAATGCCATATGACAGGTCGGCCATTGTTGATGTTGCTTTGGTGGCTTTGGATGAATTAATTAAGCTGGCACAGCTGGATAATCCTCTTTGGATCAAAGGCCTGGATGGTGGAATCGAAACATTGAATCTCGAGGAGTATAGTAGAACTTTCTGGTCTTGCATTGGCATGAAACCAAGTGGCTACATAACTGAGGCTACAAGGGCAACTGGCCTGGTTTCCTTGGATGGCTTGGCTCTTGTTGAGGCATTAATTGATGCGGTATGCCACCCATTTACGAGTTCCAATGCTTTTGTAGTTTTGTTGTTAAGCATAACTTCCCATTTGCCATTACGATTGATCGAATCTTAAGTAAAGTAATATTGTTTGACAATGTCTTTTTCTGCTACTTTATGAAT
Source organism: Hibiscus mutabilis (assembly GCA_019671005.1). Classification (NCBI taxonomy): domain Eukaryota; kingdom Viridiplantae; phylum Streptophyta; class Magnoliopsida; order Malvales; family Malvaceae; genus Hibiscus; species Hibiscus mutabilis. Next base: position 572,629 of record CM033750.1, read on the forward strand.
AGAATCATTGGGCAGAAATGTTTCCCTGCTTGATTTCTAGTGCAGCAACCATCGATGTGCTATCCACCGGTACAGGTGTATCCAGAGACAACACATTGCAAGTGGTAATTTTATTCTACCGTCTCTTTATTTCTTTTGCTTCTTAGCCTGGCCTTATGAAAATCATACTTGGCAGATTGATGCTGAATTTCAAGTACTTTCTCCATTGGTTCCTGCCCGTCGAATGAGATTCATCCGGTTCTGCAAACAACATTCGGAGGGTGTGTGGGCTGTGGTTGATGTTTCAATCAATACTACTCAAGATGCCACAAATACGCATATGTTTCCCAACTGCAGGAGGCTTCCTTCTGGCTGTGTCATCCAGGATCTGGACAACAAGTACTCCAAAGTAATTGCTAATCAAAATTTTATTACGTCCTCTACTTATTTTCTTTTTTAAATAAAAAACAGTGTACTTAATATGTTCTCCACTTATTTTCTTTTTTAAATAAAAAACAGTCATTTAATAAGGTAGTTGTTATAATTACAACTTCTGAGTTCGGTTGAGACCATATGGAGGTGAAGTCATGTGCACTGACTTCGATCTCCATTCCCCTTGACTTATGCTTTGCCAAATTTAATGCTCGGTTTATAGCTCACCAGATTTCCTTTCTCTTTGATGGTGTAGCTAACAAGAGATATAACAACTTCACCTAAGAATATGAAGCTTTAATTAATTATTTGTCTGCTCAAGAAGATGCTTACTTGTTTTAAATCATTTAAAAAGGTTTTCTGTTTCAAAGCTAATTTTTTATGTGTATACTTAATTAGTCCACTGCTACTTGCAGAGTTGAGCAAATCAAGGTTACAGTGACAGTTTGATATTAGTATAATGTTTTGAGCATACCTTAGTTGTAATATATTATTTATGCAGGCGAATCCTTGGAATTGTTTATCAATGTTCCATAAATTATATTATGATGTTTCTATTCCTATCTCTCCTTGTCTGTTATTGTACTTTTAATTGTCAACAAGGTGATACGACTATGAATCTTTAATCTTTAGTACTACGTGTTATGTGGTCCTTGGTTTGTTTTATTTTATTAAGGTCATGATGCATATACATAGATATACACCTTTATGTATGTGTAACCAGTGTTTTCCTGAAATCAAATTTTAATCCAATAAAGAAAGCCATCTTATTTCATTAAATTTGTGGTTATGTTTTTATGTGTAACTAGCAGTACCTTTTTAAAACTTTCTAAATGAAAAGATTCATGTACTTCTAAAACGACTCTGGAAAACTTAATTAAAAAGGGTATTTTAGAAATTTAGGTTCATATGATGATCTTTCTAAGTTGTGTTAGGCTTATGTGTTTTTATGGTCTTTTAAGAAGTGAACTAGGATCAATATGATGATCTTTCTAAGTTGTTGTAACACTCATGTGCTTTAATGATCTTATAAGAATTGAATTAGGATCATATGATGATCTTTCTAAGTTGTTGCAATGCTTATGTGCTTTAATGATCTTTAAGAAATGAATTAGGAGCATATGATGATCTTCTAAAGTTTGTCGTAACGCTCATGTGTTTCTTATGATCTTTTAAGAAGTAAATTAGGAGCATATGATGATCCTTCTATGTTGTTGTAACGCTCATGTGCTTTTATGGGCTTTTAAGAAGTGAATTGGGATCATATGATGACCTTTCTATGTTTTAAGAAGTGAATTAGGATCATATGATGATCTTTCTATGTTGTTGTAATGCACTAATGCTTATGCGCTTTTATGATCTTTTAAGAAGTGAATTAGGAGCATATGATGATATTTATATGTTGTCGTAATGCTCATGTGCTTTTATGATATTTTAAGAAGTAAATCTAGCACTCTCCTTTTTAATTAGTTTAAATTTATGTCCCATTAATTGGTTTGATATTTATTGCAAGCGAGCATGCTTACAAATAGTTAAACGCAGGTTACTTGGATCGAACACTCAGAATATGATGACAGCGCAGTCCACCATCTCTTGAGGCCATTACTCAGTTCGGGTTTAGGCTTTGGTGCTCACAGGTGGATTGCCACTCTCCAAAGGCAATGTGACTGCTTGGCACTCCTGATGTCCCCTGACATCCCTGGTGAAGATAATATTGGTATCTTTTTATCAACTGCTACACTATTCTTTCATCTTCCACAATAATATGTGGAATCATCCTCGTCTAATATGTGATATTGTGCTATAGGAATAAATCCAGCTGGGAGGAAAAGCATGTTAAAGCTTGCACAGCGCATGACAAATAACTTCTGTGCCGGTGTTTGTGCTTCAAGCGTGCAAAAATGGGAGAAGCTTAATTTTGGTAATGTGGGTGAAGATATGAGAGTAATGACCCGGAAGAATGTAAATGATCCTGGTGAGCCTCTTGGGGTTCTATTGAGTGCTGCTACTTCTGTTTGGATGCCGACAACACAGAAAAGGTTGTTTGATTTCTTGAGGGATGAACGGACACGGATTCAGTGGGACATTCTTTCCAACGGTGGGCCAATGCAGGAGATGGTCAATGTTGCCAAGGGTCCAGGTCACAGCAACTCGGTCTCTCTCCTCCGCGGCGGTGTAAGTATTCACCCCCTAGATACGTTAGACCTTAAACTGCATATTTCTTAGATTTTCTCATCCAACATTTTTCTATTTATTTTCATGCTATGTCGCAGGCCATTAATGCAAATGAGAACACGATGCTTATTTTACAAGAGACATGGTCTGATGCCTCTGGTGCAATGGTAATTTATGCACCCGTCGATTTATCATCAATGAGCATAGTGGTGAATGGTGGTGATTCAGCATATGTGGCACTCTTACCATCTGGATTTGCAATCCTTCCCAATATTTCACCTAGTTATCATGGCGGGCAAAGTCACTCCAATGGACAAATGGCGAATCCGGATAACAATGGGACTATAAGCAGCAATGGATGCATACTTACTGTTGGATTTCAGATTTTGGTGAATAGTGTTCCTACTGCTAAGCTAACATTGGAGTCAGTTGAAACCGTTAACCATCTCATCTCCTGCACAATTCAGAAAATCAAAGATGCCCTTATGGTAACATAGCTGAGCCAAATCGGTAAGGTGCCCTCATAATCGATTTACATAATATATACACCGTACTTCTGTGAAAAATAAAGAAGATAAATATGTGGAAAGTATAGGAGATACAGATAGAATGGGAATGAAATGGAGCTCAAGAAGAAGGGTTTCGAGTCAAGAACGAACCAATCTCGTGTGGAGTTTTGGTTCGGGTATTGACTTGGTCGACCTCTAAGATGCTAAGCTCTTTATTCTCACAGTTGGTAAGCTTCTTTTCTTTTCTTTTTTTCTGTCAAGTCAGTGAAGCTTATAGAGTAACATAGGACAAGACATTGCAAGACTGGTCTTAATTTTCATGTTCTGAATTCAATCAAAATTGTGGATCAGCTGTACCTTACATCCGGACATGTACTTGTTTACAGTTTGGTTTCGTTTGTTTATTTCTTTAATCCGAATTGACCTTGGAACCTTTATCTTTTGTATTTTCGATGTTGTATGTGGTGTTCAATCTTGATCATGTGCTTTGTTTAATTTGGAATTATTTCTAGCCTTGTTTATGCTGGGCACCAGTCCTTATCAGTGAGTAGTTCAAGAAGTACATACACTATATAAACAGGGTCTTGGACAAATGCTTGCATCTTTGTTGCAAATGACTTGGTTTTGAGTCTGAAGTTTTGAAGATGGAAATGCTGGATTTTAATCAAAGTCACTGGCTTTTATTGTTCTTTTATTTTTGTTATACCCTTTTCCTTCTCTTTCTCCGCCTCAAGTCTTCCGCGATGACTCCCTAATAACACTCCTTCGCATCGTTTATGACGGATATGGAATAACATTCCTCTAGACACTTAGCGTTGAGTCTCCGCTCTCCAAAGTATCCGCAAGACGACCTTATCAATAAGCTATAACACCCTTAATAAGATAGCTAAAATCTATACGACTTCTACTAGTTGAGGACCAGCACTGTAATACCAAACATAATGATCTATAAGCCTTAGACCTGCGGTCAAATCTTCACTAATATAATATTAGTTTTAGAAATAATATAACCATAGTAGGTATCAAGAGAAATTCATTCTTTTTCATCATTTTCTCCCTTATTTTTTCTCTCAAACATTCCAACATCGTCTACAACTTTTCGTCCAAATTAGAAAGGATGAACCTTCATAAACCACTATAATCTCATTCTCATCATCAATGTTTTTTGACAACTATGAAATGAACTCGAAAGAGTTTGCTTTTTGTGTAGAAAATGTCGCAACTCTAAAGAAAAGTCTAAATTAATTTAAAATTCGTCGAATAATTTTAGACCACGACGTGTTTAATATTGCATTCTCAAAGTGTCTTCTTCTTCAAAAACGGACGATAAAATCTCTTAAATTAAACTAAATATAAATCTCGAAAATACGATATTAGACATGTCATCTTCTCCACTAGGTGTTTGATTTAATACACAGTGTTAATTGTAGGGACATTGCTTGATTAAATAAAGGAAAAAAATTTGATACACAAGTCGTGTAAATTTTAGTTTACAAGTATTTTTACTATTTTATAAAATATTTTGTATAATCTTATTTTAGCATGTTTCACCATTCATCCATCTATTATCACCAGCCGTTTGATCATCGTCAAAGCCGTTAAACTTAAAAATCGTCAACTGTGCGTGTCCCACGTGTACAATCTTTGATGGTTTTGGATATGACACGATGTGTGCACTTCTGGTTATCGTGATCAGTGAAATAGAAGAAATATTTTTCCACTTTCGGCAGGTTCGAGAAGGCACGGGCATTGCGATCTTTCAACATCGGCCGACCTTAGCTTTTTCTCAGGGGCCGGGACCAGTTGCTCGCGCCATTCATTGGCAAATGGCAAACTTTTCCAAAAAAAAATCTTAAATAAAAAATCATCCCTAAACAATATTTTTTATACTTTTATCTCTTAAATTATGTTTTAGTTAAAATTAATTTTAAAATTATTAATTTTGGTCACTTTAATTCGGTAATTATTTAAATTTAAAAATATTATTTCGGCCAATAAGTTATTATCACATCATAAAGATTTTTTACAAATAAATAGTCCATAAACTAAAAAAATGACATAATTTAAGTATTTGCTTTAACTAAAAAATAATTTAAAAACTTAAAATGATAAAAAATAATAATAAAACGACTTGTTTTGATCAAAAAAAATAGATCAAAGGCTAAAAATAAATAAAATACATAATCTAAGGGCTGCTTTTTTTAAGCAAAAAATGGCAATCTTTTGAAAACGAGTAAACAAATATTGCCAATAATAGTTAGTGGTTTAAGTGAAAAATTGGTGCCTAAAGTATATTTTTTAAAATTTTTAGTGCATAAAGTATTTTTTTGTAAATATAGGTGCCTAAAGTTTTAAAAATTATAATTTTAGGTGCTTGACCGTTAAAGAGGTGTTAAATTTTTTTCTCAAATTAATAAATGCTCGACACGTGGTACTAATTTTATTTTTTAAAAAAATTAAGAAAAAAACTTAGAATTTTAAATTTTTCTAAAATCCTGAAAACTTTAGAAATTTTACAAAACAACCCCCAAATCCTTAAAATTACCCAAACCCAAACCTCCGAATCGCCGCAGCTTCGACCGTCAATCGCTGCCCCTGACCACACCTCTTTGGCTGTCAGACCAAGTCGGTCATTTCCCCAACACAGCATCGCCATAAATGACAAACGGTGTGCCAGCCGAACGCCGGCTTCATGTTCGACTGCATGTCGTTCGCCGTTTCCGACGCCGCCGTGTTGGGAGAAATTACCGCCTTAGTCCGGAAACCAAAGGGGTGTGGTCAGGGGCGACAATCGGCGGCTGAAGCGGTGACGATTTTGGGGTTTGGGTAATTTTAAGGATTTTGAGGTTGTTTTGTAAAATTTCCAAAGTTTTGGGATTTTTTAAAAAATTAAAAGTTCTGAGTTTTTTTCCTTAATTTTTTAAAATAAAATTAGTGCCATGTGTCGAGCACTGATTGGTTGAATTTTTTAACACCCATTTAACGGTCAGACACCTAAAATTATAACATTGTAAACTTTAGACACTTAAAATTATAACGGTTGAAATTTTAGGCACATATTTTTCAAAAAATACTTTAGGCACTTAAAGTTAAAAAAGTATACTTTAAACGCTTATTTTTCATTTACCCTTTTCCCTTCTCCGCCTCAAGTTCTCTGCGACGACTCCTCCGACAGCACTCTGCATCAGGGGAGGATGATAATGGGGCGAGTGGGAGCCTTGCCCCCCTCCCAATTTTGAAAAACTATTAAAATTTAAAAAAAATAGTTATATCCCAATATTTTTTTGAAAATTTTAAATTAAACCCTTAAAAATTTTTGAAAAATTAATTTAATCATTTAGCTTTTTTAAAAAAAGTAAATAGACCCCAAACTTCGTCACCAAGATTTGCACCTGGTGGACATGAAATAATATTACCCGTCAGTTAATTTTACTGTTTGGTAACCAGGACTATATTACCAAACATCATAAGCTATGAGCCTTAAACTTGACACCCTTTATTAATATAACCATAGTAGGTATGGAGAGAAAGGGGCAAGAGAACATCATCTTTACTTTTTCATCATCTTCTCTCTTGATTTCATTTTCTAACATTTCGATCACTACACGTGACTCTTTGTTCAAATTAAAAAAAAAGTGAACTGTTGTAAATCACCACAATCTTATTTTCATCATCAACAATTTTCAATGCTTTTGACAACTATAGAATGAACTCTGAGGAGTTCCCTTTTTTGTGTAGAAAGTGTTACAACTCTAAAGAAAGGTCTAAATTTATTTATAACTCGTCGAGTGATTTTAAACCCACAACGTGTTTACTATTGTATTCTCAAAATGTCCTCTTCTTCAAGAACGAAAACGATAAAATTTCTAAAGTTAAACCAAACATAGATCTCCGGAATACAATATCAAACGTGTCCTTTTTTTTCAAAACCACCACCGTTAACGACTCATATCACCCCATATCCTAAGCAAAGAATCAAGACGTGCTTAATCACTATTATTGTCCGCAAACAGTTGAATCCCAAACCCTAAGCAAAGAATCCTAGAAAGTGGGTGCAAACTGAAGGTGACACTGGCCCTGTCTTTTATGTCAAAATATTGTTATTTAATTCTCTGTAATTTGTAGGTACACCAAATGATTCTCGGCAGCTTGCGATTGGTTTGTAAAGGAAGAAAACAACCAATTGGACGACCAAAGCTTGTTGCTTTACACATCTCACAATACTTAACACTCACTGCTTCATAGGCAAAGACTCATTCTGCTCACTAAACCTGTCTTTATACATATTTCACATTCTAAACACTGATGTCTTTAGAATTTCGGGTTTGATTTCATCGGTTTCATATAGTCCAGGGTGGTACCGAAGTACGTAGACGCTTCAGTCGCACTTGGTTTGGTAAAATTATTCTTCTGATTTAAGAGTTATCGATAAATATTACATTTTGATCTTAAAAAATTTATTCGATTCAGTTTCGCTAGTATCTTTAATGAATAATAATGGAGTGTTTTTGGATGCTTTTAGTTGGATCAAAATCATTGTTGTAGCACATGTGCAATGATTTATGTCATTTTAGGAGGGGAAAAGGTATCAACAAATTTAATAATTCCCACTAGGTGTTTGATTTAATACACAATGGTGATTGTAGGGACATTGCTTGATTAAATGTGTGATCCATCTTACTACTTAAATCTTCTTCATTAAAACCAACAATAGAACCCTACCAACTTTCTTGTTTTCAACACGTCTTAGGCTACTCATTTTGTCTTTGTTTCACTAATTATTATTATTATTAGTGTCTACATTGTCGGATCTAAAAATTAAAAAAATATATAGGTCTAAACTTTTAATATTTTCTTTTCTCAAAAATAAATGTATAGATTTCCTTAAAAATAATTCTCTCCATACACATTAAGCTAAACTTGTTGGATCTACCAAAAATGGTATGCAATTGCTACCACCTTGACTACATGGAAAATTAATCTAGATCAGACTTTGCGTATAGTCATTAAGGGGCGATCCTCCCAATTTAATTTTTTTTCATTCACAATGTCTGTATTTGCACTTCTAATCTTATTTAAGAAAAATAACGTCTAATCTCACTATACCAACTGATTGTTGATTTTTTATTTAATTTTAATGATTGAGATTAAAACTTTTAAATTAGAGATAATTCACTTATTTTTCCTATAAAAATCTTCTTATTAAATACTGTTAATTTTAATCATCGATATTCACTAATTCAAAAATAAAAAAATGTGTATAATTTTCAAATTTTACATTGTATCAATAAATCTTATAATATATATTACGGGCCCAAATCCCCCACCAAACTTACCTAACCCATAGATGAATTTGATGAGGCTAATCTCCTCTCCTGGTCTGCTCACTCATTTTCATGTGAAACTATTCATCCATCTATCATCACCAGCCGTGTGATCATCGTCAAAACCGTTACTCAGAAACCGTCGAGTAGCACAGACTTTGCTGGTTTTGGATTTGACATGTTATCTGCACTTCTGGATATCGTGATCCGTGAAGTAGAAGATTGTTTTTTTACCACTTTCAGCAGGTTCGAGAAGGCACGAGGTTGGCGATCTTTCAACATCGGACGGCCTTAGCTTTGTCTCAGGGGGCGGGACCAGTTGCCCAGCTATTCATTGGCACCTTATGAAAACAAGTAAACTCAGAGTGCCAATAATAATTAAATTTAGTTTCTGCATTAGTCAAAGTAGTTGGTGTTATAATATATAGATAGATAGATAAATACTTTATACATAAGCTTTTTAATTTTAGGGTTTAGAATTTAAGGTATATAGTTAAAATTTAGAGTTTATGGTTTAATGTTTAGGTTTTAGGGTGCTAGGGTTTATGATTTAGATTTTAAATTTTATCGAATGGTTGTATACTTTTTTACACAGCTTGTATATCAAAATATAACCTATATATATACATATAGGAATGAGATCCAGTTACATGGTATAAAACTCATTTAGTTTTACACTAATCCACGGCCATTGGATGAGTAAAATGGATGTATGAGATTAGTAGTAAAAAATGTGAAGATTATTACTTGAAAAAAAAGATAAGGAAACAATCTTAGCCATTAATTACCATCACCCAACGGTCTAAAAATGTGTAAAAGTAATTGAGTTTTACACCATTTAAGTGGATCTTAACCCATATATATTAAGTTGTACACGTTTTTTAGATTGTTGGATGGGTGGAACCGATGGCTGAGATTAACACTATAATATGTGAAGATTATCACTTGGAAAAAAGTAAAAAGTTAATTTCAGCCATTCATTTCTCTCATCCAACGATTTAGAAAAACGTGTAAAACTTAAATTTTTTTACACTGCATAAGTAGATCCTAACCATATATATATATGATAATTACAAATAATATATTTGATATTTAAAGATATTTTATGCATGGAATAATATTTTTTTATAAACGGACCTCTAATTTATTATGTATTTTGTTTAAAATTTAAGGTTTTAAAGTTTAGAATCGAAAGTTTAAATTTAAAATTTATAATTTATAGATCAAGATTTAGGATTTTTTAAATCGATTAGAAGTCCGTTTATGGAAAAAAATCATTTTCATTGTATTGTATTGATAATTATATAAAAGTATCATTACGTGGAACGGTTTTATGGAAAATTTAAATAAATTAAGTCTTGAATCAGAATGAAAATCAATATAAAATTCAAAAAGTTATTTATTTTAAAGTTTTCATCATGCAACTGTGTTTAAACTTATTAAAACATAAACTCAAAATATTTATTAGTGTAAAACTAATTTTACATAAACATGTGCATTTACACTATAAAAACCCAAATCTTAAATTCTTAACTTAACCCTAAAAACTAAACCATAAACCTTATATCCTAAATTCTAAACACTAACCTTAAATTCTAAACTCTACAACCTAAACTAAAACCTTAACTCCTAAAACTAAAAGACAGATAAAAACTAAAGTTTACACGGCTTGTGTATCAAAGTTTTTCCCATATTTATCAATGTAATTAGAATTTTTTTGATACACAAACTTTTTAAATTAGGGTTTAGATGTATAAATTTAGATTTAATATTTAAAAGAAAGATTGTGTAATGTTTTTTATACTACTTATGTATCAAAATATAATATATGTAATTAAATACGGTTGACAATTCATTTCTAAGCATTTGCCAATTAAAATTAAAAAAATTGGAAATATTCTAGAGTTGATTTGTACTTATCATATTAAATTGAATTAAAAATGCTACTTATGACTTATGATATCACTTCAATCACACACTTGATATATAAAATGATTAAAACCAACAAATTGTTTCATGTAAAAGTTTTTAAATATTTAATAAAATTAAGTCAAACCTTATATATATCCGAAAATATAGAGTCTAGATTTAAAAACAAGTTTAATGTTAATTATCGTAATTTATACTTTTGTCAGTCATCATTTTTTAAGTTAAAGTTTTTGTTGAGATAATCAATCGGTTGTGGAAGGTTAAGAGGGGGTGAATTGACAAATAAAAATTTTAGTGGAAGCAAATAGAAAGATGAAAAAATAAGACACAGTGAATTATAGTGATTCAATCTTCTAGAAAGGTCTACACCCACTATCTTAACTACCCACTAAGGATTTCAAACAATTCACTGAGAATTCTTCCTCTTTCTAGGCTAAGGAGAGAAGCGTTACAATCGATCAAAACTTTCTACCCAAAGCTTGATCAAGATCACTCACTTTTACAAGAAAAAATGGCAAATATTGAAAGTCCTCTCAAAGGTAAATAATTTGCTCAATTACAAGTACTCTCAACCCAATCTTGAATAAAATGGATACAACTGAAGAACACTCAAGTGGGTTACAAAATTTGACTCTAATAGCTCAAAGATTGTATTTGTGCTTGAATGTTTTTTTACTTGTTCAATTGTTGTTGTAGTTTTGGAGACTTGATTTTATATCCCCTCATTGATTTCTAACCGTTTGGATACTTGGGACCATCAATAGAGTCATTGGGCTGCTTTCTTCCCGCAATAAATGTTGTTTGGTAACCTACCGTATCAGTACACGAGCAATAGTATCGATACCTGCCATAAGAAGAAATTGACGTTGTACAAAGGGGTATCGATACGCTTGAGGGCATGTCGAAACGAGTAATGTATAAAAACATAGCCGTATCGAAACGACTACGCCGTATCCGTACAGATTTTTCTCACTAAAATTTGAGGAAAAAGTCCAAGGAAAAATGCATCAGTACGCCTAGGGGGCGTATCGATACAGTGTAACCAATTTTCAAAGTTTGGTAATTCCAATAACTGACAAGTAACGATAAAAAATTTATTACAAAGATTTTGAAAATCTTAACACCTGTATCGATACAGGTGAAGCCGTACCAATACTCGTAACCAAGAACTCAAACCCAGGTTGAAGGCCGTATCGATACGGGCTAACCCATATCGATACGTTTTTGCAATTAAAATTTCAGTAGTCAAAAGTCGTATCGAAACACCTAAGGGCGTATCGATACGCCAGGGCGATTATGGTTATTTGAGTATGAAAACACTTAGAAAATATTTTGGGTTTAAGTTTTTTACTTAGAAATATTTTAAGTTCGAATTCTTGTTATTTTGTGAGATTTTTTGAATACTTAAAAATTTATCCATTTTTACAAATTGGTCCTTAAACTCTTTGTTATATCAAAATCAAATATATGTTTTACAATCTCCCCCTTTTTGATATAACAAAACCAAAGTAATTTTTTTAAGTAGGTTTGAAAAATACTCCCCCTTAGTTTAAGACTAGAAGATATAGGTTTGTGAAAAACTTTAAAAAACTTTAGCTCTTTTACTTCTTCCCTTTTTGTTAGATCAAAATCAATAGGATATAAAGCAAGATATAAACATTAAAGGTACTCCATGCAGTAAGGAAACAACATAAATATCATTAAAAATTTAAAGCATAATATTCAAAGCAACATAAAATCCACCTCAAATACCAAAAATATAAACCAAAGCATAGGAGTTCATAAAACAAAGACATAGGTGCATAAAACATAAGTCCTAATATGATATGAGATGTCATGAGATGCAAGAGCCTAAGGAGCATCTTCATCATCCTCATCTTCTTCATCCTCTTCATCTTCATCCATAACATTGGTTCTGAGAGATTTTTGCCACTTTCCATGAGAAGCAATGAGAGATATATCCATAGAATCTTGGTGATTCTCGATCGAGGTAACTCTTTCTTCCAAGGATTGTATACGAGTGTCGAGAGATGTCATACGAGTATCAAGAGTAGTGAAACCCGAGTTCATACTCGTATCCAAAGAAGCAAACTTCCCATCAAGATAGGCCATGAGAACATCAAGGGAAGATTGAGCAATCAGAGCTTTCAAAACAAGAGAAACCGCTTGAAGAGCCGCCACCAGATCGGGTTGAGCATCTTGAGGGAGATCCACAATACGAATCTATTCTCCATTATAGTATGTGAACTTTGTGCGGTAGAGATAATGCTCATCAATAGGGTCGGTGAGAGGTTCGACAACATCATAAGAGCAATTAATCCCAAACTTGTGAAACAAGTAGCTCAAAGAGGTGTCATAGGTAAAGGACGAAAAAAGAGTTGTATGGCGGTTTTGCACGGTGAGGACAATCTCGACAAACATAATTTGAGCAAGGTTAGGACGCTTACCCTCACGAAAGCAACGAATCCAAAAGTCACCAACTTGACGGATCATGGAGAATTTACCACTGGATGGTCGAAACCACCAAGTGATAAGAAGTTGAAGGATGCGATCATGAGCATCAAGCATGGTTATGAAGCCACCAAGAACATATCCCATAAAGTCATCATCAATTCCCACATCTTCAAAACCCAAAAAGTTTTCTAAAACCGAAGAATCAATTTGAAATTTCTTTCCCATAAGATAATATTTAATAGCAACAACTTCTAATTTATCTTGGTTATAAATACACTGGGCATTTGAGTAAAAAATAAGGACAAGGTTTCGGTATAAAATCTTGGGTATGCTTAAAAATACCATGAACTTCCATTGATTCATTAAATCAATATATCTAAATTGGAATATTTCGAAAGACAAGAAATGGATAGAAACCACACGCTCATGGTGGATTTTAAAATTTTGGTAATGTTTAAAACAATCAATGGCATTGAGACATCTAGGCTCATTAAAACAATTTTGAAAAATATAGATGAGGTTGGGTTTTTACCATCATTTTTGAAATTGGTATTGGAAGATTGTCCCAATTCTTTTCTTGCTCGTTTCTTAGGCGCCATAACAAAACCTGAAATCAAAATCAAACAACAAAACAATGTATGTATAAACATCACATCGATCCAATGATCAAGGCATTATAAATATATATATTGTATAGTTTAAAATCATATACAAGTATAATTTTTTTTGGTAGAATAAAACTGAAAAACAGTGTTGAAACATATATGGTATAATTTTATATTCGAAACAAAAAATTTTAGTTTTGAAAGAATTTTTGTAAAATATTTGAAAACTATGTTATATACATACTAAATATACAATTTTTGATGAAAAACAATATACTAATAAAATATTAAAAGAAAAATAAAAGAAAGTTGGGTTTATACCTTGAATGAGGATTGTGGATGAATGAAGAGATGATGATGCTCAAAACTTTATGATTTTACTAGGGTTTGATGAGAGAACCAAAAGCCCTTAAAATATTTTGATGATTTGTGTGAAAATCAAAGGGTTTTGAAAGGTTTATATAGGGGATTTTCGACCTAGGTTTTTTAGGAAAAGTTAGAGTTTGATTTAAAGTTAGAAAACCCTATTTAAAGACCAGCAGCTACGCATACTAATATGCCACTTGTACGCATCGAAACAACGTACCAAAATAGTTTTTGGCCGTCTCGATACTCGATCCTATACCAGTACAAGTTGAACTATACCGAAACTGTCTCATGATACCTGTACTGATACACATTACCCCGTATCGGTACCCTTGAGCCAAAAATGACATTTTTGACAGCAAGGTGATCAATAATTCGATTTTACTCGAATTGAAATACATGCAAATGATAAATGAACATCATGTATGAGCTAAAACAAATGCGTACTCCCCCTAGGAACATGGATAGATGCATATAGGAGAAAAAACACATAAACAATGAAATCAACCAAATTCAAGCAAATTTTAACACCAAAAAGACTCTAAGGTTCAAGAGATACTGGTTAAACCTAACTCTCTCCTAAGAGACTGATAAGTGTTCAAAAGTACTATTTTTCTTACCCTTTTTACTCATATTATTGTTAGACTTAGGCTCATAATAGTTGCATAGTTAGCCATTCATGCATTAATCCATGATTCCTTCAATTGTTGAGCTTGATTACATAACTTGGTGATTTTTGTGGAAATAGATGCTGCTTTGGTGTTTTTGTGTATGTATGTGCAGGATCACTTGCCAAAGCAATGCCGAGCTAGTTGCCAGGGCAGTGCATGAAGGAGACGCCGAGCCAGTTGCCATGGCATTTGTCGACAAAGACCAAAAGCAATATGGATGTCGAAATTCATGATTTTACAAGCCCAAGATGACATGGAGCAAGGTCCAAGCCCAAAGGAATTTGATTGCCATGCAGAGATTAAAGAAGAATTAAATTCCAAGAGGATAGGAGAAGTTCTAATAGGAATAAAATTATAATAAAGAATTATATTCTTTAAAGATAATTTAATTCCAACTCAAACTCCTCCTCAAAGAAGGACTTTGGCCTAGCCCTATAAATATCAAGGAGATTTCGACAAGATCAATAAAGAGAGCAAGAGGGAAATTTGGCAAGTCCAAGTAGGGCAAGAGGAGAGAATTTTCGACAAGCATCAAGGGCAAGGAGGATTTCGACAAGCCTCTTCCTTCATCTTTGTTCGATTGGGTTCATGCTAGGGATTAATTATCTTGTGTTTCTTTGGAACCTAGCCATGAACTAAATTTACTTGGCTATGGTCATTGTGTTTTGTGGTTGTGAGAAACTATTGGTTTTTGTTTAGGTAATAAGAGTTTGCACTTTTCTATTTCAAGGTTTATTCATTCTTGATTCTTATTATTGTTTATGAGTGAATTGGGAGAGGATCTCGTGATTTCATCCATTTATCTAATATCGGGAGAGTTAGATTCAAGAAACGAATGAATATGATCTTTATGCAATCCAATGATGGTGAAGATTAATCCGCTTAGGAATAAGTTAAGGATTTCAACGGCTAAGAGGAGCGCAAGATTGGTTGTTGTTCACCCTTGATTCACGCAGGATGTATTATCAAGGCATGCACAAGTAGCTAGAGTTTCGACTTAGGGATAAGAAGAAACCATTGAAGAACGCTCCGCCGAACCTTGAAGTTGCTGCCTGATCGCCCAAGTAGTTGCCCAACTAGTCGCCCAAGCAACCATCAATTAGTTGCCAAGGCAACCCCACAGCAAGTCGCCACAAAGAATCGAGTTGCCCGTGCACTCTTTTACCAAGACAATCCAATCGGCTATCACACCTCAACTCACGATAACCTAGCCTATCTCTCTCAACTGAATTCATCTTTTCTTTTACTTAATTGCTTTCTAGATTAGTTATTAGTTAAAACTTCTATAATCCTTCACTTGTGTTTTTACTTTTTACAAAGGCAAGAGACTAGATTCTTGAAGTGGCACCAATCCCTCGTGGAGACGATATCTTTTATACTATAACTTGCGACGCGTGTATACTTGCACAATTGCGTAGCACTTATTACGCGCAACAAGTTTTTTGGCGCCGTTGTCGGGATTGGCAATAGCGACTTTGTTTTTACTTTCTTGCACATTCTTTTTATTTTTCTTGTTTAAAATTCAAAGGGCTAACAAACTTTGGTTTTGCATTGGTATATGACGAGGGCAAGACCGACTTCACTGTAATATCCCTTTGATCCCGAAATCGAACGAACCTTACAAGGACTTAGACGAAGGATAAGAGAAGCAATGGCAAATCAAGACGGCAATATTAATCAAGATGTTCGAGCGGGAGGAGGAGTGATTCTTGCACGAAAATGTAACTATTCGAGACTATCTTGAAGAAGATCTTGATGGACTTAACCCGGGAGTTGTCGCACCAAATTGAAGCCGACCACTTTGAGTTGAAACCGGTAATGTTTAATATGATCAACACAATAGGTCAATTTGGCGGCTCAAAGAATCAAGATGCACGACAACATCCGAAATCTTTCCTCGAGATTTGCAACTCGTTCAAGATACACGGAGTTACCCCGATGTCCTACGATTAAGATTATTCCCTATTCACCGAGGATAGGGCGAAAGCATGGCTAAATAGCATTCTGCCGGATCCATAGCATCTTGGACTGATCTTTGTCGTGATTTCCTAGCTAGATTTAATCCTACAAATTTAATCGATAAGCTTCAGAACGACATTACTTCTTTTCGGCAGTGCAGATGATGAATCCATGTACGAGGCTTGGGAGCGATATAGAGAACTTCTACATAAATGCCCTCTACACGGATTCCCGGTGTGGACTCAAGTGACAATGTTTTACAATGCCGTGAATACACCAACAAGGATGATGCTAGACGCCTCGGCAAACGGCATACTCCTAGATAAGTCACCGGAAGAAGCAATGCAAATTTTAAACAGCTGGCCAAGAATGATTATCAATTCCCATCCACTAGAAGAGGAGGAGTTAGACGCCAAGCCACAATACATGAACTAGGATCATCAGATTCAATTTCGCACAATTGGCCGCTTTAACCAAGATGGTCCGAACATGCAAAAACCAAACAACACACATGAAGTCAAGGTAATGGATTCTTTTTGTGAGTTATGTGGTGATAACCATAATTCTTCCGAATGTATGCGAATCCGGAATCTAGCTTCTATGTGGGGAATTACAATCGGGCAACAACATGATGTCAAATACATACAATCCAGCTTGGAAGAAGCACCGAATTTTTCATGGAGTAATCCCAACAATGCTCTAAACCGAACAATCAGAATGCACAAGCATCGGGATTCAAAGAGAATATGCCACGGCAGCGGATGCATGCCGCAGCAACAACCGACAACATCTAGTTCTTTGGAAAATTCTCTAAATGCTTTTATGATGAAAACTGAATCTTATATGGTGAGAATAGTAATTTCATAAAAAGAATCGATGCTTTTATTAACAGGACCGAGATGAGATTGCAAAACCAAGAGGCGGCAATCAAATCATTGGAAAATCAAGTCGGACGGTTTGCTCAAAATCGAACACTAGACCACAAGGAGGTTTACCTAGCGATATCAAGTCGCAAGAGGAACGGCCATGAGCAATGTAAGGCAATCACCACCGAAGTGGCCAACAACTTAGAGAGGTTCAAACCCGCTCGTCAAACAAAACTCCACAAAAAGATCAAGACGAACCTAGCGGCAAAGTCTCGGATGCTGAACCAGAATTGCTGCGCGGCAGCGGTGATGCCTCGGCAACTTGCGATAAGCACGCCTCGGCAACCCTGGGGTTGGTAACGCATCGGCAACTCCAGATGTCCCCTGTAATGCCGTCAATCAGGTTTCAAACCAATGAAAGGATAGAAGATATCCGACTTCCACCACCATTCCCACAAAGATTGAAGCGACAAAAGCAAGAATACCAATTCAAGAAGTTTCTTGATATCTTAAAGCAAGTCCACATCAACTTGCCATTGGTGGAAGCAATTGAACAAATGCCAAACTATGCCAAGTTTCTTAAAGACATTGTGTCCAAGAGAACAAGGCTAGGAGAGTTTGAAACAGATTGCGCTGACAGAGGGATGCATGGCAATGTTGCACAATCGCATGCCGCCCAAGTTGAAGGATCCGGAAGTTTCACAATACCCCGTTATTGGAAATCACTATGTCGGGAAAGCACTATGCGACCTAGGGGCTAGCATAAACTTGATGCCTAAATCGGTTTTCGAAACTAGGAATCGGGAAGGCAAGACCTACAATGATTATCTGCAGCTAAGCCAAGCCAGATCCTATGTGCATCCAGAGGGAAAAATCGAGGACATCTTGGTAAAAGTTGATAAATTCATTTTTCCCGCTGACTTTATTGTTTTGGATTGTGAAGCGAGATGAGCATGCACCTATCATTCTCGGGAGACCATTCCTAGCGGCGGGGAGAACCTTGATCGCGTTGAAAAGGGAGAACTCACAATGAGGGTGAATGACCAGCAGGTAAAACTAAATGTGTTCCAAACGCTAAGGCATGCCGATGATCCGAAGAATGCCAACTACTTCATGCCACGGCAGAATTTAACCGATGAGGAATTTAGTTGCCTCGGCAACTACATTGCCGATCAAGAGGAACCTGGTGAGTATGAAGAGCGGTCGATGAGGAACAACCGAAGAGGTAAATTGGCTAGTCAATCGACCGGTACATACTTTGAACCACTTTGGACTACTCGGGTAAGGAAGGTAAGATCGAAAAACCCCTCATCGAAAATCCACCAATTCTTGAGTTGAAACAATTGCGAGCAAATGAAATATGTATACTTAGGGACTGATAATACATTACCTGTAATTATTTCTTCTAAGTTACAGCCTGAGCAGAAAAGAAGCTGATCAACATGTTGAAACTACATAAAAAGGCAATAGGGTGGACAATTGCCGACTTGAAGGGAATTAGCCCGGCGGTGTGCATGCACAAGATCTTGTTGGAAGATGATCACAAACCTTCAATTGAGGCCCAGAGGAGACTGAATCATGCCATGAAAGGGGTTGTAATGAAAGAAATCATCAAGTGGCTTGACGCCGGCATTATATACCCTATCTCCGATAGTACGTGGGTAAGTCCGGTACAATGTGTGCCGAAAAAGGGAGGTATAACAGTGGTGAGTAATGAAAATAATGAACTTATCCCAACCAGGACTGTGACCGGTTGGAGGGTTTGTATGGACTATCGAAAGCTAAACAAAGCCACTAGGAAAGATCACTTCCCATTACCCTTTATTGATCAAATGCTTGACCGTCTTGCGGGTAAAACCCTTTTCTTGTTTTTTCTTGATGGTTATTCAGGTTACAATCAGATTGCCATAGCACCGTAAGATCAAGAAAAGACAACCTTCACATGCCCCTACGGTACTTATGCCTTCCGAAGGATGCCGTTCGGATTGTGTAACGCCCCGGCAACCTTCCAAAGATGCATGATGGCACTCTTTTCAGACATGGTCGAAGACTTCCTTGAGATCTTCATGGATGATTTTTCGGTTTTTGGTAATGACTTCGACGGCTGTCTCGGCAATTTAGAGAGGGTGTTGGCAAGATGCGAAGAAACAGATTTAGTCCTCAATTGGGAGAAATGCCACTTTATGGTAGATGAAGGAATAGTGCTCGGCCACAAGATTTCATCCAAGGGAATTGAAGTAGACAAAGCCAAGGTGGACGTGATCGAGAGATTACCCCCACCAATTTCGGTTAAAGGAATTCGAAGTTTTCTCGGACATGCAGGTTTTTACAGGAGGTTCATTCATAATTTTTCTAAAATCACTAAACCCTTGTGTAATCTGCTTGAACAGGATAAAGTCTTCGATTTTGATGATTCTTGCACCCAAGCATTCAAAACCCTAAAGAAAAAGCTTGCCTCGGCACCCATTGTCGTTCCATCGATTGACGCTACCTTTTGAGCTCATGTGTGATGCAAGTGATTTGCGGTAGAGCGGTCCTAGGCCAACGCACAGGTAAGACCTTCCATGTGATATACTACGCTAGTAAAACTCTTAACGATGCTCAAGTGAATTACACAACAACGGAGAAAGAGTTACTAGTCTGTAGTTTTCGCATTTGACAAGTTCCGATCCTATTTAATTGGTACAAAGGTAATTGTTCATACGGACCATTCGGCAATCAAATACTTATTTGCTAAAAAAGATGCTAAACCTCGTTTGATTCGTTGGATATTACTTTTACAAGAATTTGATATTGAAATTAAGGACAGGAAAGGAACAGAAAATCAAGTGGCCGATCACTTATCACGTTTGGAACGCAATAGGGAAGAGGACGCGGATCTAGAGATATGCGATGCATTCCCGGATGAACAAATTCTAATCGCCTCGGCAACCCTTGACGCCTCGACAGCCCATGACGCCTCAGCAACCATGGAAGCACACGCCTCGGCAACTCTCGACGCCGCAGCAGTCTTTGACGAGCACGCCTCGGCAATTTTGGGAGCAGACACTACGACAGCACATGCCCCGGCAATACCTTGGTACGCAGATTTAGTTAACTTCCTTGTTTGTGGTATTTTTCCGTATGGCATTACTCACCAAGGGAAGAAGCGGTTCCGCCATAATGCTAAGCATTACTTTTGGGACGAGCCTCTTTTGTTTAAACAATGTGCAGATCGGGTTATACGCCGATGTGTGTCAAGAAGAAGAGCAATGAATGTACTCCGACAATGCCATTCTTCACCCTATGGAGGACATTTTGGAGGAACTCGCATCATGCCAAAGTCTTGCAATCCGGTTTGTATTGGCCAACATTGTACAAAGATGCCCAAGACTTTTACAAGCAATGTGATCGTTGCGAGAAGGCGGGCAATATCTCTAGGCGACATGAGATGCCACTCCGAACATCATCGAGGTGGAACTGTTCGATGTATGGGGATCGATTTTATGGGACCTTTCCCATCTTCATTCGCAACCTCTACATCTTACTCGCCGTCGACTATGTGTCTAAATGGGTAGAGGCAGCTGCAGTTCCCAACGACGATTCCAAGACCGTGCAACGATTCCGCAGAAAAACATATTTACACGGTTTGGGATGCCGAGAGCAATTATCAGCGACGGGGCAAGCATTTTGACAATGGACTAATTGCCAAGATGTTGCAACGCTTCGGATATATCACACAAGATCGCCACGGCATATCACCCACAAACCAACGGCAAGCGAAATTTCCAACCGGGAGTTGAAGGAATACTCGAGAAAGTTGTAAATCCCTCAAGGAAGGATTGGTCATTAAGACTAGATGACGACTTTGGGCATATCGCACCGCATTCAAAACACCATTAGGTATGTCCCCCTTCCGGCTTGTCTATGGTAAAACATGTCATCTACCGGTGGAAATCGAGCACAAGGCGTACTAGGCAATCAAGACCGTGAATATGGATTGGGAAAGTGCCGGACAAAAGCGCTTGATGGATCTCAATGAGATAGAAGAATTTCGTGCACTCGCCTATAACAATGCACGAATCTACAAGGAGAAAACAAAGCGATGGCATGACAAGAAACTATTGCCCACGGCAATTCACGCCAGGGGCAACTAGTTCTCCTATTCAATTCTCGGCTAAAACTTTTCCCGGGAAAGCTGAAATCAAGATGGTCGGGACCATTTGAAGTCGTCAAACCATTCTCCCATAGTCTTTGTGATAATCAAGTCCATCTCTCGACAACCATGAATTCAAAGTTAATGGACAAAGATTGAAGCACTACAATGGTGCCCATGTGGAACGTAACAAGGAAGTGGTCAACTTAGGAGATGCATGAGCATGCTCTCTCTCGATATTTCCTTTTTCTTTTTATTTTTATTTTTATTTTTAATTTTAGGAGATATTTTATTTTTTTCTTCATTATCTTTAGTTTTCAGGTTTTCTTTATTTTCTTTTTCACAACAAGACTCACAACTACTATGCTAAGGAAATTTACTGCCAAGATCATTGCCCCGGCAACCAATGAAGAAGATGCCGCGACAACTTACTTCATGCATGCAAGCTGATGCCACGGCAACCAACCCGAAGATGCCACGGCAACCAAAGCTAAAGACACCACCGCAACAAGAAAACAACCATTGCGTTCAAGCAAGAAAATCAAGACGCCAACTAGAAGGAAACTAATCATCTACGATGACGAACTCTCAGAGTAAGTCCTCGTATGCATTTTTATTTTTATTGTTATTTTTCGTTATTTTTATGCATGCATTGAGGACAATGCCTCACTCGAGTTTGGGGGGGGATTGTTATTAGTAATTACCATGTTTAGTTACATTAATCTTAAGCATTACATTTAGGATACATAAATTGCTTGTCATGCCTTTAAATTGGAACAAGAATTGCTTAGATTTGATGAATAT
Organism: Hibiscus mutabilis; assembly: GCA_019671005.1. NCBI lineage: Eukaryota > Viridiplantae > Streptophyta > Magnoliopsida > Malvales > Malvaceae > Hibiscus > Hibiscus mutabilis. The sequence continues at coordinate 594,837 of CM033750.1, forward strand.
TCAATGATGACTTTACCAATGCACTTAATTGATAGAATTTTTATTCTAGGATAACCATGAAAAACTTAGAATTTTACTATGATGCTAAATTTGATGAAACTTTGTTGTGGTTTGATTGATTTAAGGAGTTCTAGTAAACTTAGGTTGATAATTAACTAATTGGGGATTAGAATAAAAATTGGATGAATGCTAGAGGTGCCGAAATTGGCTCTAGCATACGCTAAAAAATTGATCACTAGAGGTGCCGAAACTGGCTCTAGGAGGCGTTAAAATTTTTCGGTTAACTAGAGGTGCCCAAACCGGCTCTAGTCGATTAAATTAACTTAAGAAAACTAAAAATAAAACACTAGAGGTGGTGCAAATTGGCTCTAGTTAAAACATGTTAAAAAGAACCCACTGAAGTAATTTGAAAACCTATTGTTTGCATAGAATCCGAAAAATCAACTTGCACACAACTCCGCACACACTCACAAGCATTATAGTTTGATTCCGAGTAACTCCTCAGTTTTCCGAAAAATAAAAAGCCAATCATACTTTGTGCCTTGTTCGAGAATTGAAATCAAGTTCAAAGCTAAGTTTGTGAAAATTTGAAGTCTTGGCGGGTAATTATGAGTTTGCATTGCTTGAGGACAAGCAATAGTTCGAGTTTGGGGGTGTGATAAGTGTTCAAAAGTACTATTTTTCTTACCCTTTTTACTCATATTATTGTTAGACTTAGGCTCATAATAGTTGCATAGTTAGCCATTCATGCATTAATCCATGATTCCTTCAATTGTTGAGCTTGATTACATAACTTGGTGATTTTTGTGGAAATAGATGCTGCTTTGGTTTTTGTGTATGTATGTGCAGGATCACTTGCCAAAGCAATGCCGAGCTAGTTGCGTGGCAGTGCATGAAGGAGACGCTGAGAGCAGTTGCCATGGCATTTGTCGACAAAGACCAAAAGCAATATGGATGTCGAAATTCATGATTTTACAAGCCCAAGATGACATGGAGCAAGGTCCAAGCCCAAAGGAATTTGATTGCCATGCAGAGATTAAAGAAGAATTAAATTCCAAGAGGATAGGAGAAGTTCTAATAGGAATAAAATTATAATAAAGAATTATATTCTTTAAAGATAATTTAATTCCAACTCAAACTCCTCCTCAAAGAAGGACTTTGGCCTAGCCCTATAAATATCAAGGAGATTTCGACAAGATCAATAAAGAGAGCAAGAGGGAAATTTCGGCAAGTCCAAGTAGGGCAAGAGGAGAGAATTTTCGACAAGCATCAAGGGCAAGGAGGATTTCGACAAGCCTCTTTCTTCATCTTTGTTCGATTGGGTTCATGCTAGGGATTAATTATCTTGTGTTTCTTTGGAACCTAGCCATGAACTAAATTTACTTGGCTATGGTCATTGTGTTTTGTGGTTGTGAGAAACTATTGGTTTTGTTTAGGTAATAAGAGTTTGCACTTTTCTATTTCAAGGTTTATTCATTCTTGATTCTTATTATTGTTTTGCGAGTGAATTGGGAGAGGATCTCGTGATTTCATCCATTTATCTAATATCGGGAGAGTTAGATTCAAGAAACGAATGAATATGATCTTTATGCAATCCAATGATGGTGAAGATTAATCCGGCTTAGGAATAAGTTAAGGATTTCAACGGCTAAGAGGAGCGCAAGATTGGTTGTTGTTCACCCTTGATTCACGCAGGATGTATTATCAAGGCATGCACAAGTAGCTAGAGTTTCGACTTAGGGATAAGAAGAAACCATTGAAGAACGCTCCGCCGAACCTTGAAGTTGCTGCCCGATCGCCCAAGTAGTTGCCCAACTAGTCGCCCAAGCAACCATCAATTAGTTGCCAAGGCAACCCCGTTGTGCAAGTCGCCACGAGAAACTGAGTTGCCCGTGCACTCTTTACCAAGACAATCCAATCGGCTATCACACCTCAACTCACGATAACCTAGCCTATCTCTCTCAACTGAATTCATCTTTTCTTTTACTTAATTGCTTTCTAGATTAGTTATTAGTTAAAACTTCTATAATCCTTCACTTGTGTTTTTACTTTTTTACGATTGCAAGAGACTAGATTCTTGAAGTGGCACCAATCCCTGTGGAGACGATATCTTTTATACTATAACTTGCGACGTGTATACTTGCACAATTGCGTAGCACTTATTACGCGCAACAGAGACCAAAAACGCTCTTTGTCTAAAGGCTTGGTAAATATATCCGCTAGTTGGTTCAAGGTGTCTACATATTCTAGAACTATCGAATTTTTTAAGACACGATCTCTAATGAAATGATGTCTTATCTCTATGTGCTTGGTTCTAGAATGTTGGATGGGATTCTTAGTGAGACATATTGCACCAGTGTTGTTACACTTAAGAGGGATGGTACCTACATCAATTCTATAATCTAAAAGTTGTTGCTTCATCCAAAGGACTTAGGCACAACAACTTCTGGCCGATATATATTCTGCTTCGGTGGTAGATAATGCTACACTATTTTGTTTCTTTGAAAACCACGATATGAGCATACTACCTAAAAATTGACAAGTACCGAAGGTACTTTTTTTTATATATCTTACAACCTTCATAATTCGCATGTGAATAAGCATGCAAATTAAAAAAAGAATCTCTAGGATACCAAAGGCCTAAACAAGGTGTGTCTCTAAGGTATCTAAAGATTCTCTTAACGGCTATAAGATGTGATTCTCTAGGACTAGCTTGAAATCTAGCACACAAACAAACACTAAACATAATATTCGGTCTACTTGCGGTAAAATAAAGCAAAGATCCTATCATTGATTTATAAAGCTTTATATTAACACACTTACCTCCTTCATCTTTATCAAGCTTTGTAGAAGAGCTCATTGGTGTGGCTTGACACATTCTCCAAGCCAAACTTCTTGACCATGTCTTTGATGTACTTAGCTTGATTGATGAAGATGTCATCCTGCCTTTGTTTGATTTGGAGTCCCAAAAAGAATGAGAGCTCCCCCATCATGCTCATTTCAAACTCACCTTGCATCAACTTAGCAAAATCTTGGCAAAACAATTCATTAGTAGAACCAAATATAATATCAACATAAATTTGAACTATTAATATGTCTTTGCCTTTTCTTTTAATGAAGAGTGTAGTGTTCACCTTTACTTTTTCAAAATCTTTTCAACCAAAAAGTTTGATAGTATTTCATACCAAGATATAGAAGCTTATTTCAAACCATATAAAGCTTTTGAAAGTTTAAAAACATGGTTTGGGTGTTTTGAATCTTCAAAACTGGGTGGTTGCTCTACATACACTTCTTCATTAATAAAACCATTTATAAAAACACTTTTTACATCCATTTAAAAAAGCTTGAATTTATGATAACATACAAATGCAAGAAGAATCCTAATAGCTTCTATTCTAGCTACGGGTGCATAAGTTTCATCAAAATCAATTCTTTCTTCTTGAGTGTAACTTTGAGCAACAAGTCTATCTTTGTTTCTTACTATGTTGCCACTCTCATCTAGTTTGTTTCTAAAAATCTATTTAGTTTATATGGTAGATTTATTTCTAGGCCTATCAACTAATGTCCATACTTGACTTCTCTCAAATTGATTTAACTCTTCTTGTATGACTAATATCCAATAATCATCATTTAATGCTTCTTTGATATTTTTAGGCTCTATGCATAAGATAAATGCAACATTACAAATATTTCTAGGAGAAGATCTAGTGGTTACCCCTTTGGGTGGATCACCCAAAATCTCACCACCTTTGACATAGTTGAACTCCCTTGGGTAGCTCACTTCCTTTTCCTCTAGAGTCGTGTCCTTCAATGCTTCTAGAGGTGGATCTAGTACTTCTTCTTTGGATGGAACTTCATCTACCTTTGATGATTGCCTACCATCATTGGCTTCAAAAATTCCTACATCATCATCATCATCACAAGAACCTTTCCTCAGAAGGAGGTTATTGAAAAACATATGAATAGACTCTTCAACTACCGAAGTTCTTTTATTAAATACTCGATAGGCTTTAAAGTTTAAAGAATAACCTAAGAAAATAGTTTCATCACCTTTTGCATCAAATTTGCCGAAATTGTCTTTTTCATTATTCAAAACAAAATATTTACATCCAAAAGGACGAAAATAGCTAATGTTAGGCTTTTTGGATTTTAAAATCTCATAAGGTATTTTCTTTAAAATTGGCCTAATCATTATTCGATTGACAATATAGCAAGCCGTATTAGTGGCTTCCGTCCAAAATAATTTGGCAAATTATTTTCACAAAGCATGGTTCTAGCCATTTCTTCTAAAGTACGATTTTCCTCTCAACAATTCTATTTTGTTGAAGAGTGTGAGGAGTATAAAAATTATGGCTTATACCATTTGAGTTACCAACATCATTTTGAGTAATTTTTGAAAATGTGATGAATTTTTCTAAAGCCTCATCCTTGGTACTTAAAAATAGAATCCAAGTAAAACTAGAGTAGTCATCAACTAAAATAAATGCATATGATTTTCCATCCAAGCTCATAATCCTAATAGGGCCAAAAATATTCATGTGGATCAATTGTAAAACTCTACTTGCAGAAACATCATTAATAGGTTTAAAAGAAACTCTTTTGTGTTTGTGTTTTGCACAAGCATCACAAATTTTGTCAAAAGAAAACTTTATTTTTGGCAAACCTCTTACAAGATCATTTGAAACCAATTTTGTTGGGAAACGTCGGTACACCCCATATCACAGCAAAAAAATTATCTGGTGTATTCCGCTAGTGATCCATATACGAGGAACGAATACGAGGTGAAAATGGATAAAATGGTACCTTAAATAAATATGAAAAATCGCAACGAGTTAGGAGAATCCAATTCTTCTAGCACGATATCGAATCCAAGTTGTCATAAAAGAGTTTTGACCTCTACGCAGTCCACCTGAATGAAACAAACAAAATTTTACTTCTCTAACTGTTAGAGAGGTTTTTCACAAAAGGCATATTTTCGGCTTCTAGACCTTATGTCTTTATATAGCATTCAAAAACTTAATTCTAATTAAATTCGGATTCATTAAATATACAATATATTTAACCAAATATAATTAAATATGTATAATCTGATTCTACTTTAATTAGGTTTTTTTAGAGATCTATATATTTTAATAGTATTTGATAATTATAATAATTATCTAGTATTAAAATATATAAAAACGAGATTATCTATAATTACAATAATTATAATAATTTTGGTTTTTACTTATTACGTGTACAACAAGTTTGTACACGTGCTATCTAGTTGATATTTGTTCGTTTCAATCATAGGGTGTGACCTTTGTAGGTTCATGTAATATTAGTAGTAATATCTAGAACTATTCTATATTACAAGCAATAAGCGGCATCTAGCAATGCATCATTGCTACCTAAGTTACAGGAAGTCGTGGTTCGACATAACCTTTTCGTGATTAACTCTTTTCATGTATTACATCCTTTTGTCCTCATATCTAGATCAGACACGAGTCATGGAATAGTTACACTTGAATAGTCCATCTAATATTTTTGATATCTTGAGTAGACTATTATAAACTAATAACTATGATATCTTATATCAATTTATTCGAGCATGACCATGCATTTTCTAGTATCACTCAATCAAGTGGCCTATGATATTACTCATATTATCTAGGAGGGGCAAATCATATCTTGATCAACCATATTCCGCTACATAGAATATTAGTCTTTATAGTGTAGTCAATTACGACACATGTTTGATCACATCAAAATATGTCACCAACGATGTTGAAATAATGACAATCTCAAGTTTGAGGATCATACATGTAGTTATCACTATGAGCAATGTTGTGACTGTCACATAATAATCCAAGAAACATGCTCATAGCGGGTCAATCTAGTATGCCATTCTCTAACACATACTTATGTATTGATTTTAACATCTTCATGTCAATAACAACACTTTGTAATCAATCAACTACATATTAGTCTTAATATATTATTGTTTTTCATGTCCACAATAATACTCGACTAAGGACATTTAAGAATAACTATATTATTATAAGGACTATAATGATTTAGTTTATTTATAAATGCACAGAATAAGACTGAAAAATAATAATGGCTTTATATTAATAAATATGATAAAATAAGTATATATTTTACAACCATCTCATGATTGGTCTTTGGGCATACTCTAACAAATTTTTCTAAATCACTCATGCTAGCATGCCCTAGTTTTTTATGTCATAACCATGAGTCATGTTCATCTTTTGCAACAAAACATACATTTGAAATATGAATGTCATCTAAATGCACCATATATATGTTTCCTATGCGATAACCAATAAACACAATTTTGTTAGTTTCAATGTTGACAATTTTGCATCCATTTAAATCAAAAAGGATATTGAACCCTTTATCACAAAGTTGGCTTATGCTTAAAAGATTATGTTTTAGACCGTTGACATATAAAACATTGTCAATAAGGATATAAGAGTGATTACCAATGGAACCAATTCCTTCAATGTGGCATTTGAAGTTGTCATCGAAAGTCATTACTCCTCCACTCTTTGGCTTTAGCTCCAAGGATTGACTTTTGTCACCGGTCATGTGTCTCGAGCATCCACTTTCAAGGTACCATAAATTTGCACATGTAGCTTTGGTCTTGTAGCAATGCTCCCCCTGCAAACAAAGATTAAGCTTTGATTTTTGGTACCCAAATTATTTTCGGTCCATGAGTATTAGCTCCCAAAATCTTGGTTCCCTTGGGAATCCAGGAAAGAATAACATTAACATCATTATAAGTGATTAGTTCCTTAGGAACTGTTACCTCTCCAAAAGTACTATTTTTAATGCCAATTTTACAATGCTCTTGTTTGTTTTTAGGTAAATTTAGTTGCATTATGTTGTTAGAATCATGCATTTGCATAAAGAGTTTAGTTTTCTTCCTATGCCAGTGTGAAGGGTTGTTTTTGTGGCTATTTTGTAAATTTGGCATAGGATTAGGCGCAGGAAAGCAACAGAGTTAGGATTGCTAAGGGGAATGCCAAGTATTGTTGGCACAGAAGGACTAGATAGTGCCAAGCACTTGTTGGCAGAGAAATGACTTTGATGCCATGCCAAGAGGTTGTTCAACCCCAAAAATATATGACATGACCAGGCTCCTAAAAGAACGTAAATGGATTAACCTCTGAGAAAATATCGGATAAGGTGATGCCAAGCTATGTTGGCAAAAACATGCCAAGCTTGTGTGCCAAGGCAACATCGGCATGATGATGTCCGCCTTAGCTTGATAATTTATCACAGTGATCGGATAAGACTCTATCTCTTATCCTTGGAGCATTTGAAATTTAAATGAAGAAGTTATCATATTCTCTTCCCTTGCATGCCTATATAAACACCAACCGATCAAGCATTAAGAGATCGAGAGAGAGGAGATCGAGAATACTTTAAGTGATCAGAGTGAGGTGTTGGAGTGCTCGACGAGTGACGGTCTGCTGCACCGAGGAAGGGTGGTTCAACCACTTAGCCAAGAGCCTGGATTTGAGTGCTGCATCGAGAGACCCATCTCGCATATTCTCTTGGTTTTAAGTTGTTTTACTTTTATTTTTATGATGATGTATTTGAAAACGGTTATGGTTTTGCTGGTTAAACCCCTCACCATGAACTAATTTCATAGTTGATGGGGGATGTTTGGTTTAAACGTTGATTTCATGTCTTAGTTTCGTTAATGATAAAATTGTTTTCGGCAAAGTTTTTCTATTTGACATACTTGAATTTTTCCTAAATACTTTGCCAAGCGAGAACTGACACCGTTGGCCTATTGCTTCCTTATATCTTAACAAACTTGGGGTGACAACGATTAAGTTGTTGAATACTAGGGAGAGAAGCTTCAAGAGAAGTCGTTCAAGTAGATGAACTTACTTTGGAAGTTGTATCTACCCCCTAGGAGCATAGATTGGTTCTTAATCAACTAGGTTCATTTAAAAACATTCACTATAGAGGTATAGGGGTTTTTACATAATCGATTTAGGGCAATGGCCATCGAGAGAGGCATTGCTAATGTTGATCTGCTTGGCAAACAATGCCAAGATAGTTTGCCAACAAAGGCTGGCATGAGCAACATTAAACTCAAACATTCCCTGCCAACACTCATCATTCACTAGAAACACTTTCCTTGCCAACGTTTTAATTCATTTTATTTTCTTTTTATTAGTTCCAAAACAATCTTCAAAATAAACATCTTTTCTTCTAAGGCAAGTAACAATCAAACAATCAAATTCCAAGTTAATCTTTGTGGGATCGATACTCAGCTTAACTACTATATTACTTGCAGACCGTGTATACTTGTACGCAAAAGACTCTTGGCACTGTTTTACTAATACATACATTTTGCCCCTTTTACCAGCATTCACTTTACACATCTTCTACAGAGTCTACATGAACCCAAACACTCATAATCCTTTTACCTCTAGAGGGCCTTTGGAAGCCTCTTTGTTTGTAGCCACCAAAGTTTCTCCTTACATAGTTGAGTTTTAAAGAAATTGCATTTTCAAAACTTGGTTTCCCAACTTTGCTTAGAGAAGCTTTGAGATCACCCACCTCATTGTGGTGATCATCATGAACCTTGGAAAGAAAGTTTTGCAAGTCTTAGTTTTTCTTTTCAAATTTTTTTTGACATTCTTGCAAATTTAAAACCTTCTTCTCAAGTTTTGAATTGGTTTTAGATAATGAATCATTTTGGTTTTCCAAATTGGAAATAGTTTTTATTGTTTTCAAAATTGATTCCTTATACTTTCCAACCAATTTGTCATACACCTCTTGCAACTCATCATAAGCTTCTTAAAGCTTGTCAAATGATATATCAAAATCAGATGAGTTAGAGTTTACCTTAGGATCATCCTCAAGAGCCATGAGGTAAAGGTTTGCAACTTCTTGCTCCTCTTCATCAGATGATTCCTTATCACTCCAAGTAGCAATGTTTGCCTTGAGCTTTTTTTTTCTTCCCAAAGATCTTCCTTTTGAGTTGGGGCCAATCGATTCTTGTGTGCCCCGACTTATTGCACTCAAAGCAAATAAATTTATCATTCTCTTCATCCTTGTTCTTGTTCTTGAAATCCCCTCTTCCGTGGAACTTTGTTCCCCGGTTGGATTTCATGAACCGAGTGAATCATTTGGCTAGTATAGCCATTTCTTAATCTCCCTCCTCACTCAAATTGTTCTCTTATTGTGAAGCTTTGAGAGCAATTATGATCTTCTTCTTCTCTACCTCCTTCTTATCTACCTTATTCTCTTCTTTTTACTTCTCATCTTCTCTTTCTTTCTTCATAATCTCACGGGTTAGGAGAAATCCTATAAGAGCATCGAGCTTCAAGGTTTTGAGGTCCTTAGCCTCTATAATGACCGTCCTCTTTCTATCCTATGACTCGAAAAGAGAGTAGATAAGTTTTTGGACTAGCTTGTCCTCAGGGATGACTTTTCCAAAACCCTTGAGACTGTTGACAATGATGGAGAAACGATCGAACATCTTGATGATGCTCTCATCCGACTCCATCTTAAAATTTTTGTAGCTCAAGTTGAGGAGTCCAATCTTGGTCTCATTGATATCGTTTGTGCCTTCATATTGTAACGCCCTGGTTTTGGGCCTAGGTGTTAGCCGAAAAGGTTAGACGGCCCGGTAGACCAAGTTAGAGATTCGAGTCATATTCAGGAATAAATATCTTTGAGTACGTTAAAAATATGGAAAAATGTTTAAAAATCATTATTTAATATATATATATATAATTGGTAAAATTAATTTTGGAAAATGAAATTTGGAAATGTGACATTTTGGGTTAGTGACCAAAATGCAAAATTTCAAAACTATTTTTAGCGACTGTTTTGTAAAGAGTTAAAATTTTGAATCTTTAAGGAGCTAATTTACCATTTGGTTTAATCTGAGTTTTTTTAATTAGGATTATTTTAAAAGAGTTTTAAATAAGGGAATTAAAAGGATTTAGTTAAGGAATGCGGTTATTTCTTAAAATCACATTTGATGTAACTTTCTTTTCTCAAGATTTTCTCTTAACTTCTCTTCAGCCAAACAATTTCTTTTTCATCGAAAAATTTAAGAGAAAACATCCAATTAACGGTAAACTCAATTATTGGAGGGGAGATTGATTCGATAGCTTGTGGTGAAGCTTTGAAGGCTTCAGACTCTTGATTCGCGTCGACGATTGAGGTTTTACGAAGTCGGTAAGTGAAAACATGAATTTCAAATTTAAATGTTTTAATGGTGGTTTATGAGAGTTTAAACTTAGCTTGAAATGCTGGTTTAAACTCGAAAGTAAGTATAAAATAGTTTTCTCTCTCGGTCGTACTTTAAATGAGATACTTTTATGCACTTGTTTTGAATTATATTATACCTACTGTTTAAGCATGTTTTCGAGTAAGTTATGTACTGTTTTTAATCATGAAATAATGGCGGATGCATGTGGTAAGTGATCCATGTAAGTATGGTTTAAACTTGTTTAAAAAGTATGAGTTGTTGCTTTGGAAAATGGTTTTGTGTTGATGCATATGAAAACAGTGAGGTACATGGTTATAATGAATTATATTGGCAAGTGATGTGGTTTAAAATGTTATCAGATATAGTTGGCCGACCATATGAATGCTATTGCACTATAAAAAGTCGTATTGGATGTGGATGGGTTTATATGGCGTACTAAATACTCCATCCAAGTACCCTAATGATTAAGGGGTTTATGGGTACAAAAAACTCCCGTTAGTAGGTTATACATCTACCAATGAGTGGTGTTGAGAGGTTTATACGATGTACCGAATACTCCACCACGAGTGTCACAACGGTGGAGGGGTTTATGTGTACGAAGACTCCCGTGTGTGAACCTTGTGTTGTTGGTGAGAATGTATGCAGTGTTGTGTGAACACTTGTTGAATCTGTGTATTCAATGTAATGTTTGGTAAAGTGAAACTTGGTTTATGATCACTTGAGAGTCAATATAATTGTTTGTGTATCATGTTGATGGTTTATATTGTATAATGTTGGTTTATACACGTTTTACTCTTTAAGCTTTGCATAAGATTTTGCTGTTGATCCATGATACATGTTGCATATGGTTTAATATGCTGGTTTTGAAAGTGTTAAGTGCGTGGTTTTCAAGGCATGATGTTTTGAAAGATTTTGCAAATGGTAATTGAAATGAGATTTCAATGTGGATTTGGAAATGGTTTTAAATGCACTGATGGTGTTTTGTTTTTGAACACTTCTCACTAAGCTTAGTATGCTTATGCTCTATTTTTCCATCAATGCAGAGATTTAAAGGTTCGGGGGCAGCAAGCAATCGAACGATATCTGAGGACTTCGGTTTTTGAACGTATGATTCCAAACTAGACATGTAAGAATAAAGGTAATGTGGGTTTCCGTTGTTGATTTTGGGAGATGTATTGTTAAACTCCTTGTTTAAGCATGATTGTAATGTTGCTTTGAACTTGTAATTGGTCCCTTATGATGGTTGTTGCTTGAGTTATATGTTTTGAATGTTTAATGGCTTGTGATCTAGGAAGCATGCCTTTAGTTTATATTTTGGAAGTGTAATCACTAATTTTGTCCGGGGTGTATCCTTTTTTGTACTTACAATAATGAGCTTATATGTGTGTTACCACTATCTAAATATAGTGTTATGGGCTTTGTCTGTTTTTTAATTAAAACCAAAACATACATAAAAAAAGAAGAAGAAATTAGTATTATTTATTAAATAGTAATAGTCCAATGTTATACTAGTATTATATATATGTGTGTGTTGCTATTTTATTAGCATGTTATTATATGTTATGTTATTATCCAATTGAAAACCCAAAGTATTATTATCATGTCCTTCATTGATGTTAGTGTGTCAATTAGTAGTATATTATGTTACTTTCATTATCTTTCTTTGTTATCTATTATTTTTACTATATGTTAATTATTATTATTATTATTATTCAAATCAAAATACAAAAATAAATATATGAACTTAATTAAATAAATAAGGGCCCAGTTTATTAATAAAGAGTCCATCACATTTGGAAATCTAAATATATATATAATTTTACATATAAGGTCCGATTGGCCCAAATCTTAAAACCCTAGTTACATCTGAACACTCTAACCCTATATGCCTTTATCTTGTGCAGCCCAACAATGACCGTTAGATCAATCTTGATCTATCAGTCCAGTTCATATCCTGAGAAGAAACCTTAGCTGCTGCCCTCGTCATCTTAGCGTCGCAACACCCATGGCCATCGGATCGGGAATAGAATGAATGGCCAGGATCACGCCTCGAACGCGTGCGAACTACGCGCGACCCATCACCTGCCTCACGTGCTCGACTCTCCAACTCCACGCCACGTCGAATGGTCCCCTCCAAAGATTTGCAACAACCCTCCTCTACCAGCCGTCGTACCATAGACTCACATGAACACAAGCAGCCAAAAAAGGATGGATTAGGATGGATTATAACAACACACAGAAATACACATGAATAAGAACAAAAAAAGGAAGGCAGTCAATAGGGATTTTGATAGCCTTTTTCATTTATACAAATTTATGTAATATTCGGGTGCTATATAACCAACACAAAAAATTGTAACCCTAAGCATTAATTGGGGATTTCAGAGAACAAAGCAATACAAAAAACAACCTTCTGAGTTATCTCATCTTTCTTTCTTTTTAATTCGAAGCATAAAATATATATATAAAAAGCTAGGGTTTCTCTTTTTTTTTGCCTCCGAAGCGTGTTTATCCGGCCTCCTCGCCCCTTGCTTTTGCCGGTGATAAGCCCTCTGGTTCCATTCGGGGATGAGCGGGGTGAACCGGTGGGAGAGAAATCGTTCAAAAAGGCGGTGGAAGGTTTTTATGGTCTCAATTTTTATGCTTTTAAAGGCAAAAAGGGTTTGATTTCAAAAAACAAAGGTTGGATTGGGCTTCAGATTGTGAAAAAGGGTTGTTTTCTATGTTTTTGGGTTCACCGGCCGCCGGTGAGCTGCGACCGATGTGGCGGTATACGACAGAGGGGTCGTCGGTTTCTGAAAATATCGCCAGAATCTGGGTTTGGGGATGAACACACGATGGTGTTCATCCTCGCTTCAGAGAGAAAAGAGAAGTGTGAGAGGTTTTTTAGTTATAAAAAATATGTTTTATACCCGAGTCGTTTTAAAAGTGGGATAATAGCCTCTTAAACCCCTCCGCCCTAGCGTAATAATGCCCGCGTTCTTTTCGCATGGGCAAATCACCATTTTAGTCCCTCCGCGTGGGATAATCACGCTCGTAGGCCATTCCGTATTTTTTAATTACGTCCTAGGTCCTTGCATCTTTTTAATTTCTTACAATCTCGTCCCTTTTTAATCAGTTTAGTATTTTAAATTTTGGCCCCCTTAGTTTCCGTTTTATTTAATTTGGTCATTCTTTAGTGTTTAAACCTTTTTTTTTTGTTTATCTTTTCATACATGTTTATTTTTATCTTGCATATTTATTTCCTTAATTTTCAGTTTTAAGTTCCTTTTTGTCAAATTATGTTTTGTTGTTGCCTTGGTAATTTGTGGTATATGTATAATATATAGTACATATATATAATATAGTATTTACATAAAGTATAATGTATATTTTATATAATATATATATAATATAGCTTTTTATATGGTAATGTATGTAATATGAGGTTCTCTTACGTGTATAATATAAGTTTTCTATAATATATAATATAAATTTTTATAATATATATGATGTGGGTTTGTATAATATGTATAATACGTAGCTTTTGTAATATATATAATATGGTATTAAATATATATATTGTTTTTTATATAGTGGAATATATTTATGTGCGTGTGTTTTAGGGTTGCTTAGTTTAGTTGTTTGGGCCTTTGGTGTGTTTGGGCTCAGGGTTCGTTTTAGCTTAGTGGGCTTTGGGCATAGTTTAGGCAGGCTAGGTGTTTGTTAAGGTCTTTTGGTTAGTTTAGGAATTAATTTAATTAATTTAGGCCGTGTGCTCGTCTAATAGGGGCACGATCCTTGAATTAATTAAGTTAATTCTAGGATTATACTCTTTAGAGCCTTAGTTAGATTTAGGTTCGGATTAACTTAGTGAATTTAAATTTATCCTCAACTTATTGGGATAAATGTTAAATTCATTAAATTAATTGAACATTTCTTAATCATTTTTAGGATAAAATCAATTGCAAGTTTAGATTGACATTTAATTTTAAACCATGGTTAATTAACTCAATTTGTTTTAGATAGTGTTATAGGCTAATTGGAACACTAGTTTAAAATCGATTGAATTAATTATCAGGTTCCAAGATAATTCATAATTTGTTAGGATTTTCTAGTTTTTTAGGGTTAATACTAGAATCACCTAATTAGTAACTAGATCACTAATTAAATTTCCACAGTTTGAGCCTTTTAGGTTAGGGCTTTTGGTGGGCCTTTGCATGTTTAATTTTCAAGACCTTGTTTTTCATTCATTTTATTTGTCATCATTTGGCCTATTTGATCTATATGTTAATCAATTTAAATCATAAAACGAGAGGTGTTCATTAATTCCGATATTTGTGTCGTAACAGTCCAAGCTTAAAGGATGTTGAACAAATATTTGAATTAATCATTATCGACTTAAGGTAAAATTAAAACTTAACCAAATCATTACATCATGTTTTAATTGCTTGCATCATGCATAAAGGTGACGTACGAGATTCAAACCATAAATTAACACGGCAGTCAGACTTATATGATGTCGGTTTGATCTATGGTCCGATGTATCGTCAACCTTATTAATTAAATGTCCAATTAATTTGAACCCACTAATTTGATAAAGCCCGTTCAATTAAGGTTAATTTTCAATTAAATTCCTTTCAAATCCCGACAATTTCTTTTGATTAAAAGCAACCAGTATTTTGGTACCGATTTCCGGGCGTGATGGGGGTGTTAATTCTCCCCCACACGTAACCAACTCCCGAACCCTTTCAAATCGAATCTTTAGTTTTTTGGTGTCTAGTCAACCTTATCCAAGTGGCCAGTGGCGACTCTAATTTTTTTTATCATTCTTTAAAAAAACAAGTTTTTAAAGGAAATTCCCCTTTTAATCGAATATTCTTCAAAAAGTGGGATGCCTTAAGTAGTGTTCAGAAAAACGTCGCTACAGGAACCATGATGCTTGATACGATGTTGAATCAGTGATGTTAAGTTAGGATCGATCCCTAATAATGTTGTATGAATGTTTGAAGCATGTCTAAGTGGTATGGAATTCATCAAAGTGTGTTAAACCAGCAAAAATAGACATTATAGGTCCAGGCGTATCAGTACGTGTATCCTTGTATCAGTACGAATAAACTGATTTAAGCATAGAGTTTTAGTATGCGAGATAGGTGTATCAGTACAGGTAAGCTAAAATAGGCTTGGTGTTTCTGTACGCAATGAAGTGTTTCAGTACGGGTAAGAGCAAAATGGCAAAGTGTATCGATACACTTAGACCATATCGAAACGGTTTTGAGCTACTGGAATCTGGGATTTATAATTTAGCCAAGGTGGACTGATATACCTGCTTGTGTACTGGTACGAGCAGCTGCTATTTTAGTTATTTGGATCTTTAGAAGTTTTTGTTTCTTGCGTTTTAGTCCCTACTTGATATGGATGCAATTGTATGAGTTTGGACGATCGTTTTGGTTTGATTCTTGACATATTAGTATGAAATCTGACTAATTGAAGATTGGTAATCTTAAAATAAGTTGATTCCTTGTAGTTTTCAATAATTGCAATTTGGGCCCTAAATTACAATTGCCTGCAATCGAATGTCGATTCGATGCCCGATTGAGTTATGTTTTCACCCGCTGCCAGCATGCACACCATAGGTCAATAAGATGCATTTAGAAAATATAAAGGAAAAAATGGACGCGGTTCGAATTTAATCTTTACGATTTACTTCGGTAAACCTAATGTAACTTGCCCAGTTCGGTCTTGCGACTAGGCCGGGTCGAGGGGGTTACACATATATGGTCTCGAGCTTGTCTCATATCTCATTTGCACTTGCACAAGAAGACTTCTTGGATTACTCATCCGATCCAAGCGCACAAAAGGCATATGCATAGCTTTGTCGTTGACTTGTAAGCACCTCCATTCTTTATCGGTCATCTCAAACTTGGACTTTGGAAAAAACTGGCCTCTTCTCTTCATCGAAATTGTTGGTCCATCTTCCACTACGTCCCATGGGAGGTAGTCGTTAGATTTGATGAAGAGCCTCATGCGATTCTCCAATAGGGATAGTTATCCCCATTGAAATATGGCGATTTGGTGGTGGATTGAGACCCGTAGAGGTTGTATCTGGAAGTAGAGGCCATGGCTTCGATTGTAGATTGATGTATCTTCTTAAGATCGACTCAAAAGGATGTTAATCCTTCCAATGAGTGTAACTCTAGTACCAATTGTTGAGATAATCAATCGGTTGTGGAAGGCCAATAGAGGGTGAATTGACAAATAAAAATTTTAGTGGAAGCAAATGGAAAGATGAAAAAATGAAGACAAAGAATTATAGTGGTTCAACCTTTTAGCAAGGTCTATATCCACTACCTTAGCTCCCCATTAAGGATTTCAAACAATTCATTAAGAATTCTTCTCATTTTCTAGGCTAATGAGGCAACTGTTACAATCGATCAAAGCTTTGTACCCAAAGCTTGATCAAGATCACTCACTTTTACAAGAAAGAATGACAAATATTAAAAGTCATTTCAAAGGTAAGTAATTTGCCCAATTACAAGTACTCTCAACCCAAACTTGAATAAAATGGATACAATTGAAGAACACTCAAGTGGATTATAAAATTTGACTCTAATAGCTCAAAGATGATTGGATTTGTGCTTGAATGTTTTTTTACTTGTTCAATTGTTGTTGTTGTAGCTTTGGAGACTTGATTTTATATCCCCTCATTGATTTCTAACCATTTGGGTAGTTGGGATCATCAATAGAGTCGTTGGGCTGCTTTCTTCCCGTAATAAATGTTGTTTCGTAACCTACCGTATCGGTACACGAGCAACCGTATCAGTACCTGCCATAAGAAGAAATAGTCGTTGTACAAAAGGGTATCGATACGCTTGAGGGTGTATCGAAACGAGTAATTTATAAAAATATATCCTTATCGAAATGGCTAGGTCGTAACGGTACAGATTTTGCTCATTGGAATATGAGGGAAAAACCCAAGAAAAAATGCAATGGTTCGCCTAGGGGGCGTATCGATACCGTGTAACCAAACTTCAAAGTTAGGTGATTCCAATAACTGACAAGTAACGATCAAAAAATTATTACAAAGATTTTAAAAATCTTAACACC
Source organism: Hibiscus mutabilis (assembly GCA_019671005.1). Taxonomy (NCBI): domain Eukaryota; kingdom Viridiplantae; phylum Streptophyta; class Magnoliopsida; order Malvales; family Malvaceae; genus Hibiscus; species Hibiscus mutabilis. The sequence continues at coordinate 612,172 of CM033750.1, forward strand.
CCAGGTTGATGCCGTACCGACACTCGTAACCAAGAGCTTAAACCCAGGTTGAAGGTCGTATCCAAACGGGCTAACCCGTATCGGTATGTTTTTGCAATTAAAATTTCAATAGTCAAAAGTCGTATCGAAACACCTAAGGGCGTATAGATACACCTGAGCAATTTTGGTTATTTGAGTTTCAAAACACTTAGAAAATATTTTGGGGTTTAAGTTTTTGACTTAGAAATATTTTAAGTTCGAATTCTTGTCATTTTGTGAGACTTTTTGAATACTTAAAAATTTATCCAATTTTAAAAATTGATCTTTAAACTCTTTTTTATATAAAAATCAAATACAGGTTTTACAATTTTACATTTAATTCTTTTTCTAGTCAAATCATTGTGATTTTAGAAAAAAAATGATGTTCACGTTAGTACCGTAAAAAATAATGATTAAATTAAAATATAAATTTAATTATATTAATAATCAGCATGTTTAGTAAGATTAAATACTATATCGTAAGCAAGGTTAAGAGTTAGAATCATGATGACGTTGTAAATGAAACAAATTAGGTTAAAACGTTCGTTCTCATACCAAATTATGTTTAATATTAATTGTCCAAATTTATTTTTTGTTAGTGATTATTTTTTAAGTTAAATTCTCACTCTTAATTCTTTTTGTAATCAAATTATTATGACTTCAAAAATAATGATATTTACGTTAGTACCGTAAGAAAATAATGATCTAATCATTATTTTTATTAAATTATAAATATAAATTAATTATACCAACGATCAGTTGGTCTAGTAGAATAAGGCATTAGGGTTTCATTTTTTGTTGCAGTCCCCAAACCTCAGTCAGAATTGCAACATTCGTTTTCAAAAGCTAAAAAAATCAGCTGCCAGCAAACATTGATTTAGGAGCTAAAAACGATGGGCAAACGCCCGTTCGGTGGCCAATGTTGGTCGTTTGGCAAGGAAAAGCTGAGCAAATGCCCTTTTGAGTCGCTAAACTCAACCAAAACGCAACTTAGAACTCTTAAGCAAGGTTAAGAGTTGGAATTCTAATGACGTTGTGAATGAAGCAAATTGAGTTAAAATGGTCTTTATATAATAAACTTCTGCAGTATCTGATCTGAATTAATCAGTCAATAAATTAGATACCTATAATTAAAAAAATATAAATGTAATAATTAATGCATAAGGATGAAATTTATTGGTCTTAAAATTATATAAAAAATTGAGTAGCTAGAATAAAACTTCAAAAAAGAATAGACCAGAAAAAGAAAAAAATTATAACGTTCGACGAGAGCACCGCTAAACACCACTTATGATGAATACCGTTGAATACCATTAAATTAATTAATAAAGATTAAATATCTCACGGAATAAATATATAATTATAAATTATTTAAATATATAATTATAAATTATTTAAAATAAAATATTAATTAAATTATTTTCCATATGTATAATTTTTGTTAATATTTTTTAAAAATAATTAAATCAAATACCAACCACTAAGCCCTAAACTCAAAACCATATACATAAAACACTAGACCCTAAACTTAAAACACTAAACCCTAAACTCTAAGATTTATGATTTTAGGTTTTGAGTTTTGAGTTTTTATTATTTAAATTGACTAAGGTTTTATTTGATACAATTTTTTTTAAAAAAAAATTAAAAAAGTTATATATATAAAATAATTTAATTAATATTTTAGTTTAATTATTTATAGTTATATGTTTAAATAATTTATAATTATGTGTTGAGTCATTTAGATTTTTAATCTTTATTAATTAATTTAATGGTATTCTACAGTATTTATTATTAGTGGTGTTCAACTGTGCTCGTCGAGCGTGGTAGACTCATTTGAATTTTTTTGAATAATTAATTAATTATAGTACGATATTTTTTGTTTTTTACAATTTTATTACATAAGATTTGGTATGTTGGATTTGGATAAAAACGACAGTGAAGTGAAGTGTGAAACTGCCATCTGTCACCCAATTCCCATTTTTTAAAATTGACAACAAAACAAAGTTACGAAACCGATTAATCAAACCAAACCGTTCGTTATACCGAACGAGAAAAGGAAAGAAACCGGCAAAAAACCGAGCCAAGCCGCACACTACACGAGATGAACCCTTAGAAAAGTACCAAACAAAACAAACTGAAAAGGAAAGAACAAAAGAAAAATCCCCACTGCAACCAATTTATTATTTCATTTCCAAATTTTATTTGAATTTTTGTTCTACGACAGTTGACCTAATTTCAATTCCCATTCAGAAAGGGAAGAAAGAACCCAGAAGCAAGGGGGGAAAAGTAAAAAAAAAATCTTTGGTAAATCCCAGAAACAGATAATCGGAGAGAAATCAGGGGAGAGAAATCAATTCATTAAAATGGGAAATTCATTTGGGTGTTCAGCTTCCGGCGAGAGATTGGTGTCGGCGGCGAGAGATGGGGATTTGGAGGAAGCTAACATGCTTCTGAGTTGCAATCCTTGTCTTGCTAAATATTCTACTTTTGGTGGCCTTAATTCTCCTCTTCATTTCGCTGCCGCCAAAGGCCACAATGAGGTTCCTTTCTTCTTCTTCTCGTTTCCCCCCATCTTTCCTTAAAATTTGTCACCTTAGTTTTTACCCTGTGGCTTGTAAAACGTTTAGAGTTTGCCTTTCGAATTATAATTTGATTTCCTGTTTTATTTGTTTTCTGGGCTTTCCTTAGATTGTTGCTTTATTGCTTGAGAATGGAGCTGATGTTAATTCCAGGAATTACTGTGGCCAGGTAACTGATTTTTCATTTTTCTTATCCGGGTTTTCTCTTCTTCTCTTTTTTTGGTTTTAAATAAAAGTATGTTGTTTTTTGTTTCTAAGTTTCACAATGCGTTCGGTATGATTCTTCTTCTTGTCCTGTAATTTTTTTGTGGGATTTCTTCTGTTTATAGAGTTCCCTTGAAGATTCGGAATTTTCGATTTTTTTTTTGTCTTTGATTATATGAATTTGGGATTTGGAGTTAAAATTTGGGTTTATTGGACATATTTTGAAAGAATTCTTCTTGTCGGTTACCTTTCTAAAGAATAGAGTATATTGGTTTTAAGAATTTACCGAACATGATTTTAGATTCCAAATCTGTTTCTGTGGAAACCCAAAGCCAAGCTTTCTGCTCTCTTCTAAACAACAAATATAACCTATTTGCATTATGACTGACTTTTATGTCTTTCTTTATGTTTGAAATGAAAGACTGCATTGATGCAAGCGTGTAGATATGGGCGCTGGGAAGTTGTACAAACCCTTTTGCTTTTCAGATGCAATGTAAGTTCTATTTCCCCTTAAATTTATGATTACACTCAAAATATGACTATGAAATAAATTCTAGGTTGTAATGTGGTTGGATGGTACCTGCTCTTGAGGTCATCATTTCGCTTTTAATGAATTTTCATAATTTTGTTATGAACTTTAAAAAAATCAAATGTATGTCAATTAATTGGTGTCTATTGTTATTTTACTTCATTTTTAGGTCACGAGGGCAGATTATCTAAGCGGGAGAACAGCTCTACATTTTGCTGCCGTAAATGGACATGTGAGATGCATAAGACTAGTTGTTGCTGATTTTGTTCCTAGTGCTCCTTTTGAAGCTATAAACAACCAAATAGAAGGTGAAATAGGGGATGGTTCTGGTGCGAGGACCAAAATCGATCGGAGGTGTGTATTCTGTTACTTCACTCAATCAGAGAGGATTCTTTACAGAATAAACCCAGTTTTGGCACGTGTCACAGACATATTTTTCCCAGTGATCTCAATTGCTATGGAATTACTCAGCCTTACATGTGAAAAGTGATCATTGATGTTGTTTTTGTGTTAATTATGTAACTTTTTACTATGCAGTGCACTGTCAAAGTTCGTAGACAAGGCAGCCGACGGTGGGATTACTGCTCTTCATATGGCTGCATTAAATGGGTACTTTGATTGTGTACAACTTTTGTTAGACCTTCAAGCCAATGTCTCTGCAGTCACATTTCACTTTGGAACATCTGTGGATCTGATAGGTTTGATTTTCTTTATTATTTCATGGATAATTGCCTTCTGATTTGAACTTCCGGGTGATGTGGTTATTGTTTTTATGGGCAGGAGCTGGAAGCACTCCTTTGCATTATGCTGCTTGTGGGGGAAACTTGAAGTGTTGCCAGGCAAGACTTATAAACAATGGTTTTGGATCCATCTGTTGTATGTATTGAATGGGACATAATGTTATTCTTTTGTCTGCAGATCCTTCTAGCACGAGGAGCCAGTAGAATGACTTTGAATTGCAACGGGTAAACTTCCTTTTTGGTCTTGTTTTACTTGTTTGTTTGGTCTTCTAGTATGGTTTTTATTGCTGTTCTGAACTTATCATGACTAACAGACTGCATTATATGTATTTTCTCAGGTGGCTGCCGCTTGATGTTGCCAGGATGTGGGGTCGTCATTGGCTTGAGCCCTTGTTGGCTCCTAACTCGGACTCAACCATACCTAGATTTCCTTCTTCCAACTACTTGTCCTTGCCTCTTTTGAGTGTACTTAACATAGCAAGGTAATCATATGATGCCATGTTCACAATTGAGATAGGCTCAGATTGTTAATTTCCCATCACTACAAAACTGTTAGTTCATAATGTTGCTTTGAGAGAAAAAAACAAAAATCTAATTTGATGATACGAAGTTGGTCAAACTTGAATAGAGGCTTCATTGGTGGTAGATAAAACTGTGATTCAATATCCTTTAATCTTTTGTTTTGTTACATACTTGTAAATGATTCAAATATTTCAGTTGGCTTTCAGTTCAGTACATCGAATAGTTGGATGCTTTAGGTTATCAGTTGCGGTGCATAGCCTTCATTTTGACTATTGTTTGCAGAGAATGTGGTTTGCAGTCCTCGACAACCTCTGCAGATGATGCCGACACTTGTGCCGTCTGCCTTGAGAGAGCATGTAGTGTTGCTGCTGAAGGTATGTCATCAACTGGCCGTTTTCATAATTTGGGTTATGTTCTCCGATTAGCAAATGTAAGGCTGCCCTTTGTGACCAGAAGGTCACAGGTTCGAGTCATATGAGTAAACTGTTGTATTTATCTGTCTTTTAAACACCAGATTATAAGGGGCACTGATCAATTCATTTATCACTTCAGGATGCGGGCACGAGCTATGCGTAAGGTGTGCCCTTTATCTATGCTCAACAAGCCAAATTCCTTCCAATATGGTTGGCCCAACTGGGTCTATTCCATGCCCTCTCTGTAGACATGCCATTCTCTCCTTTGTGAAATTGCCGAGTTCGACAGTAAAACAAATTAAGCTACAGCTCCCTTTTGGCCTCTGTACACCATGCATGCTTCATCCCCGTGATGCAGATTGCCCATCACCGATTTCAGAGATCAGAAAGAATCGAGTTTCATCTGTTTCTTCGGATATTTTCTGTCCAGTTACCTGTAGTCCATTTCCTTCCGTCGCCATTCCTTTATGTACCTGCAATGACAGCCCTTGCCCCTCCTTCGAACATCGAGAGACAACAGAAACACAAGAAGAATCTCCAAGACGTTCACAAGCTACGTCAATGGAGCAGGATAAAATCGAAGGCCCGAGACTGGAGAGAACTTCATATTCGAGCATGTTCTGGGGCAGAAGGAGCTGCAGTAGAGAGCATCAATGTAATTCAGAAATAAATGCTTGATTGTGGTTTAGCTTGCATTTGTGTCAATCAGAGATGGATTTACAATGGGGGGTTTTTTGGTTTGTATTATGTAATTATTACAAGTTGAAAATTTTAATTTTTGTTCATTAAAATCTATTCAGCATTTAACATATAAAACCAGTACCATGGAATCATATATATACAATAACCTATCAAACTTCCCATGTGCCATGACTCTATCTAGCCGGTTACGCCATGCCATGAATACATAGTCTGCTTTGTTACCTTCAGGCACGAATCCGAATCATATACGAGTGCATTTTGTAAAACGGTTACTGATCTTTCGAAAATCTCTAACTACATCTTTAGACAGGCATGACTATAGAACCTATGAGTGAACTAAACTGAAACAAAACAACATTTGAGTTCTCCTTGCTCCATGTATGTTCCATTACAACATATCAGCAAACATATGCAATCATCTGTTACAAGGAAAACAATCTGTATCCAAAATTAGGCAAAATGTCAAAGCCAAAAAGGCCAACAACAAAAGGCAAGCACAAAAGATAGTGTTCATCAGAAAACATACAAAACACCGCGTCGGTAGAATACCAGACTCGCTGAAGTGACAACCGACCAGACGAATACGATCCACCAAGCCATAAACAATGCCACTTCTTTAACAAAAGCAGAGCAAGGCAGTAAACCACAAACAAGGTTGTATTTATCAAATGAATTAGTGTCAATTTGAGATAAACCAAGAAAGAGCAGCACCAACACTGATGGTGCAAAGAACTGCACAACTGCAAGGCATAAGTAGTGATTGTGCAAGAAAACCTTCGCTCGGCTGAAATCCAAATCCGGGACCTTGCTAGCATGCAATCTTTGATACCAAGACAAAACCGCTTCGTTCAAAAACATCTGCAGGTTCGAACGTACAGCAGCGATCTGTGCAATTCCGGAAAGCAATAAGCAGAGAAGCCTAAACCTGGCGAATTCCGATTTCGAAAACCCCACATTTCCAACAAGTTCCTCTGCAACTGATCCACCATGGAAACTATTATTGTTAACTAGGATTTCAGCAAATGGATTGATCCAAAGTAAAGCAGTGAACACAGTTAACATGTAATTGGCATATAGAATCATTCTAGCAAACCATCCACAAGAAATTATGGACAAATTACATCTAAGCTGATCAGTCCCAAGCCAAAAGGACCTTGCATTTTTTCCAGCAGGCATATACAAAAATCCAGCAATCAGCCCCATCAAGATAGCAAGAAAAATCCTCCATGACCCTTCCACCGAATCGAAATGGAAATCGAAAACCGAGGGTCCGATTCCAGAACAAATCATAATCCCTATAACAAACCCTACAACACCAAAAATGGCACTAAATTGCTTCTCCGACCTCTTGGAAGCAGATTTCTCAAACGAAATCTTGGCAAGAGCTAAAAAGGCTTTGGTTAAACCAATGAATCCAAAAACAACCGGAATCAAATTCCCATTCCCAGAACCCTCAGAGCTACCTAAATACTTGTAAAGCAACAAACAGGAAATACCCACAAAGGAGAAAAGGAAGGAATTGTGGTAATCATTGAAGAAAAGCCTCGTTTGAAGATGACCCTCGTCGAGTTTCAGCCTGAAGATCTGGGCATTGTTTTCGTCGAACTCGAACTTGTTGTCCTTCGATTTGTGCCTCTTTTTGAGCTCCGCATTGGTCCTGGACGACAGAGATTGGTAACCATCGAGTCCGGGGCCAGAATCCGATCCGGAAGGCCTACGAATGGCGGCTCTAACGCCGGAAGAGGCAGCGTTGTTGCCTTGGGCGACGTTTTCAGGGTGAATGTAAGTGTAGAGACCGTGGAGAAACAAGACGGGGATTTTGAGGAAAGTGAGGATTAAGGTGAGGAAAACAGAGAGTAATGTTTGGAGTATGAGATTCTTGTAATCTTCAAAGAAGAGAAACATCGTTGTTCGATTGAGATCGAAGAGATGGGTCGGGAGAGATCGTAAAGGCTTAGGCTTTGGAGATTTCAGAGGTGTTTTATGTTAGGTAAAGTTGAGTACTTTAGCCAAGTTTGGTGTTTGGTGTTTGGTTTTATTGTTTTTCTTGTGTTTTGTCGGACCTTGACTTCAATGGAGGCCTTTTTAGTTGTAACACCATGTAAGTCAATGTTGATTCTAAAATTAAATGCAATATTTTCAAGTGTGAAGTTCGAATCATAAAGATCTGTCTTCATTTACATAAATGTAAAAGATAAACTGGTTTCGAACCCAACGAATATTGTCATTTTAAGAGATCAAATTTAAATAATTTTATTTATAAGATGTAACAAGTATTATTGTGTGTTAAAAATTAATTAGATATCAGAATCCAACAAGTAGTCCAAGTAAAAAAATAGATAATATTCATTTGAGAGACCCGAATTCAATTACAAAGTTTACAAAATGTGTACTTTATCAATAAGTTAAAAATAACTATAAACAGATATAAAACAAAAATCGACCTTTACCGGTTCTTGAGCTAGCAGGATTGACTGCTTCACCTTCTTGAACCCAAGCCAATTCTAGACTTCTATCTAAAATAGGTGACCAACGGCCATTGTGGGGTAAACAGGTGTTGTAAAAAACTGGAAAATTTAAATGTCATGAAACGTCCGTTTAGACGTTAAAATTAGTATACAAACGTTTGTTAAGACTAAATTAATAATCGTTTGATAAACCGTTAGAAGAAAAACGATTATTAAATACGCTATTAGCAACTAAAAATATGACCCAATTCTCTTTAGTACTCGTACGTTGTTGTAACTCTTCAAATGTTAGCTTTAGGATGGATCGAGAGATGTTAGGGGCAACTGTATTTACTAAAAAAATTTAACTTTAATATATTTTAAATTTTTCTGTATATTTTGTATTATGATATAATTTACCAGCTCTTGAAATTTTTAAATTCTCATATTATTTTATTAAGGATAAAAGTTCACACCCTTAACATGAATGCTTACCAATTCTTAAACCAAAAAGTTTAACTGCTTCACCTTCTGAATTCAAATCAACTCTAGATTTTTATCTAAAATAATTCTCTTTAGCACTCATAAGCTATTGTAATTCTCCAAAACAACACTTTTCAGTTCTAGGAATGGGCAGAGAGATATTAGAGGCAGTTCTATTCTTGAAAATTTTAAATTTTTATATAATTTTATTAAATATAAAAATTCGCACATCAAACATAAAATCTTGTTTCTGTTTCTGTTTCTGTTTATCTTCGAGATATTCAGGAGCGTGAGTATTGTTATAGAGAGCTGCACGGCTTTCAACCCACCCTTTTTCAGTCTCACTCGATCGGATATGTCTCCATATTAACTAAAATTTAACAATCCAAGGTCGTTTATGGTAGCAAGAAACTCAACATGCGACCAAGTAAAAACAGAAAACCAAGCAACATTTACTAAAGTTCTGTCCAGCTGAACAATCTCTACTCGATGTAACTCCGGTGAATACAACATTATCTATCAGTCGATGAGCTCCCGGGTTCCTCGTTAAGGGTCGGGAGACAAAATAATTTCAAGATTAAAACGACACCAAACATTCCGAAAATATAATATCTTTTCGATTGTTGGATATTCCGACCTATGCTCGATAAGTATGATTATAGATTATTAAGTATGGTCTTGTATAATTCGATGCACAGTGCAAAAAAGGCTATCTCCGTGCTGTTCCCATGTGCTTTGTTGTGTGTTACATTGTCTGATTACTCTCTATATTTCCAATCCATCTAGACTGCAATAATAGAAAATATGTCACTTTATATTGTTTTCCATCAATTCATTTGGACTTAATTCGAAGTTCGAAATATTATGTAAATCATACATAGATTCTCACTGTATTTGTTTTAGTTTTGTAATATCATGTGTTAATTTTTGATTTATTTTAGTCTAGATTCAAATATATTCTGATTAGTGAGATTAATTGTATAACTCAATCCCATTCTTGATTAATTGACGATGACATTAATCTTAATATTGGTCGTCGCCGTCAATATTCTTGAGTTTAAGTTCAAGTTTAGAATTTAATGGTTGAAGTTAGAATTTAAGGTTTAGAGGTTAAAACTTAAATCTCTAATATAATATCCTACAACTTAAACCCTAACCTTTAACTCTAAATTCAAAATTTAAACCATAAATTCTTAACTTATAAGAACATAAACTCTAAAAGTAAAACGCTTATAAAAACTTGTTGTTTTCACCACTAAATAATTTAATTAAAAAATAATTTTTCAATAAAAAATATTATTCAAAACACATATTTGATGTATTTATACATAATTTTTTATTACGATAACTATGATTTTTTATTATACATTCTTTTATGAATATATATTAAATTATTTTTTATAGAACGTGGCAAATTTTAATATAAATTATTTATATATTAGTGTAAGAGTATCATAAAAGGAAATAGTAGTTGTAGTAATAGTACACCAACAATTAATTGATTTTACGAAATAAAACGTTAGATTTCTTAAGTTAGATTATGAGTTTAAATTATAATATTATGAATGAAGCAATTGAATTAAAAAAATTATCTTATAATTTTTTTACAATATCCTATCTAAATTACTTAATAAATTAGTTACATATAGTATTTTTCATAGCCAAAATAGCAGGTTATCATGAAAATATCTTACATCAATCAGTTACATATATAGCCGGAATGCATGACTAGAATGATAATAATAATTAGGGGTGTTCAATCGGTTAATTTGGTTAACCGACCGAATCGAATTAGCTAAATATCTTAACAAAAGTTTTAGCTCTTTAACCGATAATCAAACCGAACTTTGTTCAGTTAATTCGGTTAATTTTTGAATTAACTGAAATAACTATGGAACATCTAAATTTTTGGTGAATATATATATACGGTTAATTTTTACTTAATTCGGTTAATTTTTGTAACCCCTAGACACGTCTAGGCGTTACACATAATTCTAGGAGGTCACATTAGGGTCACAAGAGCGACCCACAGAAAATCCCGAATATAATTCTTTTCTTTCTAATACATTTTTAAAACCAAAAAAAAAAAACTTTGTAAGAACATCATTACAGAAAATCATAAAATAGAAATCTAAAAAGTACATTACAAACTCATATATAAAATAAGACACGACATACATGCCCACTAACTGCACCATTACCGTACTTCGAAAGCAACGCCGAGAGAACTCCAAACACTGATGTCAGTCACTATACCATGATAGATTTTTTCTAACCTACGATGGTAAAAACGACGTGAGCTTGGAAAAGCTCAGTAATACAGAATTACCTCAATATGCTAAAGACACATGCATGTATATGGCTAAACGTAAAACTGACATGATAAGTTTGGCATCAACATGTTTCAGATATGATATGAGATTTCATATTGTTGTTATACTTGAAGGTAACAATCATTCTTGATTTGATCACCTAAGTACCAAGCAAGATGCATATAGTCCAGATAATCAGAAGAGAGACGGATTAAGGGAGTTGAATGTGTGTTCAACACAAGTGCAGATTGAATCAAAAGCGTAAGATCTTGATACAGTAGGAATCATCCTAGCCGAAGCATAGGAACCTGGTACATAAGGAATTACCCAAGCTAGAGCATATGAACCTGTTACATAAGGAATTACCCTAGCCAGGGCATAAGAATCTGTTACATAAGGAATTACCCTAGCTGGAGCATAGGACCTGTTACATAAAAATTACCCTAGTCGGAGCATAGGAACTTGTTACATAAGAAATTACCAGCCTGTTTAGGGCTAAACCTGCAGACACTTCATACCACGTCCCAAGCACCCTAGTAAAACAGTTTAGGCAATAACAATAATTTTAGTAGTAAATTGTAATAACAGTAGATATAAAACAGACAATTGTTTTAGCGAAATAGTAACCAAAGAGCATGCTATCAAATCATGTACTTATGAGTAAATCAAACAGATAGAATAATCGTGCTTAAAATCAGAAGATAAGTTAAGTTTGCAAAATCAGAGTATATTAGTCATGTGCACATGACCAGTTCAAAGAAAACATTTAAAATATTTATATAATACACAAGAAACACACTAGATAGTCCAATTTAATTCTCAGAGGTACTTGGTAATTATAGGAAATGGAACACTGAACTTCTGACAAATTCAAACTGGTTTCAGAAATGGGATCCCTAATAAAAAGGGTTTGATAACTAATGGCTCCACCCAGGTATTCGAGAACTCATCTACCAGGATCATGCAGAATTTGGAATTATTGGGATTAATCCCATCTTTAGGCTTACAAGGGCCTTTTAGTCATTTTAACTCCTATGACACATTTATAATTAAACCTAGTAAGGGTAAAATAGTAAACTTCAGTGTTTGAGATTTCTAACATTTTATCAAGCCTCAAAATCCATCCGAACTAATAGATCCCAACATTGCAATACTTACCAAGCATTTGAATTAAAGGATTCGAGGTTAATTGCTTTATCAATTATTCACTGAGCTTGAATTTCTTACCGATTATCAAATTCTTATTCGAGTCATTCAAGCCTTAACCAATTTACTTTCATTTATTGAAATCAATTCAACTTTAAAATATTCATAGATAAACACATAAACAATCATATCCATTCAGGCATTAACCAATTTACCAACGAGTTCTGTAAAGCATGTGATAGGTAGTAAAGTATTACCTCGACTCCGAGCTATCACAATCAACTTTTAAAACTCCTTTTAATCGCACTCAAGCTCGAATTTGACATCCCTCATTCTCTCGGATACTTGGCAAAACATTTTACATTAGAAACATAACTTAAACGCGATATTCAGATTTACCTGGAAAGTCAAAAGCTGAATAACAGCTTACCAGGTTCGAATTTGGCAAAATAGACTTAGGATGTTTAAAACATAAAATAAAGGTTTTTAGAAAAATTGACTTTTTGGAGTCAAAGTCAACGCTTACATCAGCAGTTAGTTGGCCAACGGTCAACTAGGTTGGCTCGGGTGAGTTGACTCAGACGGGTTGACTCCCTGAGTTGACTCAATTGAGTTGACTCGGTCAGACGGGTCGAGTCAAACTCGGGTCAGATCGGGTTATACGAGTGCGGATTAGGTCAGACTCGATTTGAGTTTGGCAGAGCGATTTCGAGCCAATTGATTCAGTTCCAGGCCAAACCGATCCAGATCGAAGGGCAATAAGCACGACGGTTGGAGATTGCCCTTAGGCGGTACGTGCTCGCCTCGCGCGGCCCAAATTGGCCGAAAACACCACTAAACGGTGAAAATAATAAAAATTTAACAAAGCTCAGTTTCTAGTGTCTTATCAAGCCTAAAACAACAAAGATTGTAGCGAAAAAAATAAGGAAAATCAAACTGTTCTCGGGTTTTTTGACGACACTCAAACGGTGGTGGAACAACGGTCGGTGGGCAGAATCTGGCTCGCCACGACACGAGGAGTCCGATGGTAGCGGTCGTGAGCAGAACAAACGACGGAGGTGACCTACATTGACGAAAAACCGAATGAAAGAGGTTTGGGTTTCTGTCGAACGTTTAAGCAGATCTCCATGGTGAACGGTGACTGCTTGCCGCGTATGGAGGACGGTATATGGGTCGAGGTACGGGGGTAGTCATTCCGATAGCAGCAGTGAATGCCACAGCCGGGCGGTGGCTGAGATTGGCGGTAGTGAACGGTGATGGCTGGGGAGAACATTTTTTTGAAGTCTCTGGGATATCCCTCCCTTCCAGATACAGATCGATGCATTAATGGGGGGGTATTTTAGGCCTTAATTTTATTAGTGCCATACAAAAACATTGGAATTATTCAAAAAATTTCAGGGTAGGTTTTAACCAAGAAACATCTTATCCCAGACCATTAAAGCTTGGCTTCACCAAGCCTAATGTCAAGGGTTCAAACCCCTGGACAACAGTCCCTTTCTTTTATTTTATTCTTTCTTTTTTCTTTTTTTTTCTTTCTATATTTCTATATTATTTAATTAGGGTGTTACAACTCCCTTCTCCTAAAAAAAAAATTTGTCCTCGAAAATTTACAGAGTCAGAGAAATACAGAAATTGCACTTTCATTCATTCTTGTACTAAAACTTATCCATAAGAGTTACCATGTTTCCCGAGACTCTCAGACGATCACGGATCAATCTGGTAGTATCCTCAGTTTCTCGGACTGAATTTAGACCCAAAATCATCCCATCATACATCTCGGACCAACTAATCAGAATATAGTATTTGAATCCATACCGAACTTCATACGATGTCTCATAACTTTTATTATAAATGGTCTCGGTCAGGGATAAGAAACCTTCCCAACTACCGCGGAAGTTAATTATACAACCTTGAAGTATTTGCACTAGAATCTGAATTGCTCTACTAGGTTGACCATTAATTTACAGATGAAAAACTGTACCTAAAATACAGATGAGTACTCAAGGCCTCCAACATGGCTTTCAAAATCAGGATGTAACATCAAATTTCAGACGAAGATGATATATAATGATACACCATGCCACATTTTCAAAGTAAAAGTCTTTCTTCAAGCCGATCAAACATATCCAAGGTTTTGAACAAATATCACTTACCTTCAGCACAATATTCAGACAAAATTTTCCTTCATGTGTAACAGAGTCATCGTGGAATTTACACTTTTACCGCGTTTACAGACACCTTTCCTTTAAATTCATACAACTTCTATCAAATTTCCATCAAAATATTCTCAAACACAACCATTTATCACCGAATAGTCTTACATGTACTCTTATACCGATTACCTCACATAATTAAACATGTATTCCCGATATGAATTAAATAATCAATTTCACATACATGAACCATCTTAGGTTCTTTATTCAGATTCAAATTTATTAAGTTAATCTAAATCACAAGCGAATGTTATAGACATTCCTTGCAAGTGCAGATCGAGCTACTATGGACAGAAAGGTTTGAAGCGCTTATTACAAGAAAGGATTCGCATCGGCGTTCCGGCTCGGTTGAGTACAGTTACGATCTAGGGACATGCAAAGACCATATACCCTATGATAGACAATCGACCGATCTATCCAGAAAGACGTAACTCTAAGCTCTAATACCACTAAATGTAATCTCCTAGACCTGCCTATGCGTTACACATAATTCTAGGAGGTCACATTGGGGTCACAAGAGCGACCCACAAAAAATTCCGAATATAATTCTTTTATTTCTAATACATTTAAAACCAAAAAAAAAACTTTGTCAGAACATCATTATAGAAAATCATAAAATAGAAATCTAAAAAGTACATTACAAACTCAGATATAAAATAAGACATGACATACATGTCCACTAACTGCACCAGTACCGTACTTCGAAAGCAAAATCGAAAGAACTCCAAACACCGATGTCGGTCACTATACCATGATAGATTTTTTCTAACCTACGATGGTAAAAACGACGTGAGCTTGAAAAAGCTCAGTAACTCAAAACTACCTCAAGATGCTAAAGACACATGCATGTATATGGCTAAACGTAAAACTGACATGATGAGTTTGGCATCAACATGTTTCAGATATGATATGATATTTCATATTGTTGTTATACTTGAAGGTAACAATCATTATTGATTTGATCACCTGAGTACCAAGCAAGATGCCTATAGTCCAAATAATCAGAAGAGAGGCAGATTAAGGGAGTTGAATATGTGTTCCAACAAGTGCATATTGATTCAAAAATATAGAATCTTGATACAATAGGAATCATCCTAACTGAAGCATAGAAACCTGGTACATAAGGAATTACCCTAACTAGAGCATAGGAAACTGTTACATAAGGAATTACCCTAGCCGGAGCATATGAACCTGTTACGTAAGAAATTACCCTAGCCTGAGCATAGGAACCTGTTACGTAAGGAATTACCCTAGCCGGAGCATAGGAACCTGTTACTTAAGGAATTACCCTAGGCGGAGCATAGGAACCTGTTACATAAGGAATTATCATAGCCCGAGCATAGGAACCTGTTACATAAGAAATTATCGGCCTGGTTAGGGCTAAACCTACAAACACTTTATACCAAGTCCCAAGCACTCTAGTAAAACAATTTAGGCAATAACAATAATGTTAATAGTAAGGTGTAATAGCAATAGATATAATACAAACAATTGTTTTAGTGAAACACTAACTAGAGAGCATGCTAATAGTAAGGTGTAATAGCAAGAGACAAGCTATTTTTAGCAATAAAGTGCAGAGTTGGGATGGCAAGGGTTGTACGAGGCAACATGGCCTTATCCTGGATAGCGAAGAGGAAACATTTTCTTTCGCAAAAGCTTCTCTTGAACGGGAGTGTTGGCTATGGCAAGGTAGAATGCTATTTGTAAAGCAAGTTATTTTGGGCAAATGGAAGTCAAAATTGGGTATTAGGCATACAAGCTCGATTGGAGTACCCTAAGACATTCTTATTCTACAAGTTTGGCATTGAATAATTGTGTTTGATATCATGGCAATAGGTTGGTTAAATCAAAAATTGTTGTTTGACTAGTTGGAATTCTTGTGTAAAGAGAATACAGACGACTTAATCAAGCATGGGAAACCTGTTAAATGTTGTTGGCCTACGGGGAAAGAGTTTGTAGCCTACTAAAATCTCGTCATAGCTAGAGGGCACCAGTTAGGCACCACTTCGAGGTCCACGACATGAGACCAGTGGTGATATGGTGTTCTAGGGTTGGCATTATTACATATACCATTTCTTGACGTTAAAGAATGATAAACTTTCCAAAAAGTGGATCATAATGTGTAATGGGTCAGAGGACCATAATTGAGTTGTCAGCCTGGATGTGACAATAGGGCTTCTAGAGGCACTTGCGTCACCCAGAATCAAACAAGATGAAAACTGGCATAATCACGGAGTGCCTTCCGAGTGTGCCAAAGGTGCAAATGTGTGTTAGTTGTGCTTAATCTCAGAGAGTTCCCTCTGTATAGTCGACGAAGACGTCGACAAAATGGACTGGAGGAGAAGCGAGACAAGTGGTGCACTTGATGTTGAATAACATTAAAAGCGGGTTGGTTTGTGGGAAAATATGCTATGTGTTACCGAAAAGCTGAGATACAATGGTGTGTAAACGAGCCGCAGCTTGAATGGGTTCTATAAGGGCCATTGAGACCATTGAGAAGTGAGTGTGGACATATGAATAAATACTTCTGGCTGGCACATGAGCAAGTTCGTTCATGTGTGCATTGGTGTACTTTCATTGGGCAAATAGTTACAGTGGAGTCAAGTAAGAAGAGCGCCTCATAAGTGGAGGATGATAGCTTCTGGGAAAGACAATGTAACCATCGTTGCATAGCCAAGACTACACCGGGATGCATATGGAGACACCCAAAGATTGATGGTGGCGTAAGGCTGTGTGCGCCAACCAGGTATCATACGAGACTTGTGTGAATATGGTTATCACCGATGTATTTGCTTGTATATCTTGTAACACAGAAAATAGAGAGAAAGACAAGGAGACAATGTACTATGATGGTAACTAGAGGTCTTGTTACATTATTAAGCAACTAAGGGCAACATGAGATTGTGTTTACATGCTTGGATGAGTGTGGTGAGGGCTACACATGGGCATGTTATCAATGGTGGAGTCAATGAAGGACTTCCTGGTTCTCATCATATAGGTGATTGCAGTTTGATGACACATTTTGATGCTTAAAATGTCTCACTATAAGATGGGACCCAGTTGGCGTATGTGTGTACTACCAAGAGGTAAGTTATTGCATGTCGAGTCAAAATTCACTTGCATATAGCTAGGTATGTTATGTTGTATTTTGTAGGTTATTGCCAGATCGTGTGACACAAAGAAACTACAAGGCATATGTTCGAGTGAGCCAGTGGTTTGTTACTTGTCTTTTACTCGAGCCACAATCAGAGTAAAAGTGCGAGAGCATGAGTCCAGCAGTAGAGATTGAGGAAGAAGAACCATGTCATAACGAGTTCAAGATCGGTCTGAATGGCCACATTTGGAAGACGTGGACATGAGGAGATCGAGAAAACCCAGGATCGAGGCTTGGATTATTCACCGTGATGGTCAGATGATGGGACTCATCAGGTGATGGGGAACTGGTGTCGACATCGATAAGGACATCGAAAGAAGAAGTGTGGGAGAACTTCATGACTATCCCTTTGGACTATATCGATAAGGACCTCGATAGAGGAAGTGCGAGAGAATGTCAGGACCATTCCTTATTGGACTACATCGATGAGGACATCGATAGAGAAAGCGCGGGAGAATGTCAAGGCCATCTCTTGTAGTACTGTGATCCTGCCTTGACAAGCCTATTCGAGACCAAGCAAAGGCGGACCGAGTGATGGTTTGAGCAGTCCCTAAGGAGCTACCAAGCCAAAAATGCAAGTCGGGATGCTTTGGGAAGGCGATGGCGACCCTTTCCAGAAAGTGTCCTCGTATGGGACGAAGCAATGTCTAATGGCGTCATACTTGGTAAGTTTATTTAGCTCTTTAGGGGGAAAGTATTTTGGTGTTGGGTCTTCACCATCCCCCTCGCCATGTGCTAGCAGCCGAGCTGCCTTGGTGTAAGTGACCTTCTCCTAGGCTCATGTGGGGCCTAGGTGTGCGGGCATTGAGGCCAAGTGGATGGTACAGTGTCTCTCTAGGAGGATCTCCCAGGGACGGTTTGGGGCTAGAGGGTCCCATATCGCGCTCGACGCGAATGTCGGGGTTGGCACCTAACATTCGCTAGGCCCCGCGGGATACGATATTTGATGGGCGTGTTGCCTGAAGGATCATGAGACGACTCTATCGAGAGAAAAGGCTGACTTGATCGAGAATGGTCCTTTCCAAGTGCCGCACGGCTTAGCAACCAAGTGAACTAAAGGCTAAGTCCGTGACACAGAGCATCCCTCCACTATGGAAGAAACAAGGTCACTAGCATAATATAGGCACATCATAGTGGAATGTGTAAATCTAAATAAATGTTGTTGAATCAATTTCCTATCTTTTTCATACAAGTTCGAATGGGTTGTTTTATGACTTAGCATATAATTATTCAAAGAAATTCATAATAAGATTATAAATGTAGGAAAATTATTAAAAAAATCTTTTGTTAAAAAATCTTTTTAGGTACATAATGTGCTTTACTATTTTCACTTCCCACCTCAATCAATTATCACTCAATATGATAAAAGATGAAACTTTCACAAAAGATTATGTTATGCTATTAGAAGGTGTCGAATGAAAAACAATAAAAATTAGATAATTTAATAAAATCTAGAAAAATTAAAGGTATTCAATAAAAGAGGTTCAAATCAAGAAAGTGCAACAATTGGAACAAAGTAGATAAGTCCACAACTACGGCTTGCTTTTCACCCTTTATAAAATATACAAGTCAAAATGATATGCATGTTCCAATAAGAAAGGTTAAGAATTGCGACTTTGCTTATATTTTATTTTTTTTTATCCGATTATATTTTTTAAATTCATTGAGGAAGCTTACATAATTGTTTAAATTCGATTTTTTTAAAATAAATATTATTCTCTTTTATTAAAGTTACTTATTAGATTAAAACAGCTGAATATATTATATTGATATCTTATAACGAGTCAAACACAAATATAATAATATAATAAATTTAGATTTCAATTATCGGATTATATGCAATAATTAAATTTTTATCAAAGAAAAAATGAATTGATTAATTAAAACTAAAACAACCTTCTATATGAGTACACACTGCTTAGCTTAGATAAAATTTGAGTTGAAATTATATCTGATCTTACAATCTTCCATGATTATATATAAAATTTAAGCTTAAACAATAGTACTAATTTATTACTCCGTCTGCGATCATGGAAGAGGAGGGATGCTTTGCTCGTGTCTGAAGAAGTTTCCGGGATCAACTTTCGTCTTCACCAGCACCAACCTGTCGAAATTGTTCTTGAAATATTTCCGACCCCAAATCTTGGCTCTAGCGTACCTTCCCTTCTCGTTGTTCAGGTCATTAGCCCCGATCTCGAGATCTCTGTAATTAACATACGCTTCCCGTGGAGATTTCGATACGTATGGCGTCATGTAATCGTAGACTCTCCTCATCCAACCCATGTACTTTTCAGAGTCCACATTTTCGTCCTCTCCCCAGTTCACTACGTATAGTACGGTGTAGAGGTTGCCTGCTCTGTGAGGAGATGGAGATTCGGTCTCCGGAATCTCATCCATTATCCCTCCGTAAGCCACGAATACGATAGTTGCCGATTTCGCTTCTTCATCGTATAACTTGCGCCACAATCCTTCCAATGCCGGTTCTGGAATAGGCTGTTGCACGAAGTCGGATTTCGCCTTGAAGAATGATTTCGAAAGAGGTGACACTTGAGTCCTGTTGAGTAGAGTTTCCAATGGTAATCCGGTTCTGAATTGGGTCGCTAAAACAACAGTTTCAGCCCAACTCATTTCCATACAATCTTCTTTCGTTAGTCCGAGTTCGGGGAAGTTCTCTCCCATCAATGGGAGAAGCTCGTTCGTGCTGCCGAGAAACACGGAACCAAAACTTGCTTGGACCGTCATCGACTTCCCGTCTTCACTCGAATTCACCCTTGATATGGCGAAGCTCGTGTGTACTTCTTTGGGAAGCTTGTGCCCGATCGACTGCCACCGATGAACAAGTCCGGTCGCATTTTGCTCTAACGTTTTGGTGACCGAACAAGAAGTGAGATTAGCAGGAACATGGACTAATTTCACTTTCCAAGCAAGGACTATCCCGAAGCTACCACCACCTCCACCTCGGATGGCCCAAAACAAATCTTCTCCCATTGATTTTCGATCGAGAATTCTCCCATTAGCGTCGATTAAACGAGCGTCGATTACATTATCAGCTGCAAGACCATATTTTCGAAATATCGAACCATAGCCTCCGCCACTCAAATGTCCACCAATACCTATAGTGTGACCAATACCAGCAGCAAAGGCAAGAGTTCTACTTCTCCGAGCAATCTCATAATACAATTCACCAATTGTCGCACCAGATTCAACCCATGCCGTACTTTCTCCGATGCTAACCGCAACCGATCGAAGATTCACCAAATCGATCACCACAAACGGAACTGCATAAGCCGTCGAAGCATAAGAAAGACCCTCGAAATCATGACCACCACTTCGAGTCCTGAGTTGCAGTCCAAGTTTTCTGCAACAATAGACGGTTGCTTGGACGTGGGAGGGGTGAAGAGGTGTCACAATGGCCAAAGGTGTCGGAGTCGAGGGCGTCGTGAACCGGAAATTCTGAGCAGATGAATTCAAAACAGAGGAGTATGAAAAACTATGCTGCGTGTAAACGAGCTTTGCAACAGAAGAGTTCTGAGAACGAAGGGAAAGGCAATGAAGAAATTCCTCAGCAGGCTGAGTTGAAGCACCGAGTTTCCATGAAAACGAGAGGAGAAAAACAAGAAGAAACGGAAACATGTTAATGGCGATGAAGAGAGAAAACCAATTTCGTTTCTGGGAAATGCGTTGCGATTGCATTATTAATAAAGCTAAGTTTTGATTGACTGGAACTGGATCCTCCGCTAGATATGAAAGCACGGTGGAATCGTAGCATTTGTTTGACAAATCAAAGGTCAACCTCGTAGCCGCCCATTGTTCAACTTGTCATCTAGCATTACCGCAATACATGAAATTCGCAACTTTAGAGACAGATTCAATAAGCAATCGCATCTTTTTGTTCAAGGGAAAAAAAATATGGTTGGGATATATTACTATGTCCTTTTCGGTACTTTTTTATGTTTTAGTACTAAAAAAAATTATAATTTTAAATTTTAGATCATAAACTCTAAAGATATATTTTACTTTTATTTCTTTAAATTTTAATTTTAAATTTCAAACATAAACCTTAAAATATAATATTTTAATGTAAAAACATGTGAGACAAGTAAAAAATGACATAAAATTTCTATTCATATCAGGGATTTATTCAAAGCAAATATTGTTGATGTCAATAAGGAGGGTCATGGGTTTGAATGGTTGTAGGTAGTACACCTCGTATGAGTTGGACAAAGAGTTGTTGGCTAGGATTGCGTGAGACCCATATCAAAAGAAGAATATTTTGAGAGCATGCATGAGTGTTCAGACGTTGAGGACAAAGAGGAAGAGTCCCATTGAGGCTCACAAGAAAATGAAGGGCTTATCTAATGTAAAGTATAATATGGTAGGCTACGGTATAATATTATTTGAAAATTTATAATACACGGAATATAAAATTTAAAATATTACACTTTTTGATAACATTTAGGTTAATAATTAAATATCTAAATTCAGCTTCGAGTTTCGATACTTATTGTTTCTGATAATATTTTAGGTTTTTGTAAATATCGAAATTTGTCTCTAAGTATCGACACTGTCACGGGACACCAACTTAAAATGTTATAAAAAAGTATAACATTTTCAGTTTCGTTTTATAATATTTCCAGTTGGTGCCGCACCATAGCCGTACCGCGATTATATCGCACCGTAAACTTGCCCGAAAATAAAATAAATCCTTGTTTTAAAAAGATGAGAGAGAAATTATTAGAAACTTAGAATGACGGTTGTAAGGTGATTAACCAAGACTGATGTAGGATTTTATGTCACAAGTGTTAAATCTTATAAGTTATGTTAGTAACTTAGAATGTAAAATTATATTATCAATAAAAAAATATAAAGAAAACACTTAAACTATATGATAATTTGAAATTTTTAAGGATACAGTCGCACATCTAACATCTATCATTCTATCTATGATGACTAATATAAGTTCAGATGAATACTACATGGATAAAACGAGGGGTGTCTTGTTGGATAGATACAAAGAAATTTTATAACGGCATTGATGGAAGAGAAATTCCCAGAACTCGGAATCGTGAAACAAGATTGCTTCGAAATGAGTTGGGCTGAATCCAACCTCTACTCAACCCAGTTTCCGATCGGTGCACCACTGGAAACTTTACTCAACAGGAACCGGAAATCAATTCTGTCGAAACTGCTGTTCAAATCGAAATCCGACTACGTAAAACAACCGATACCTGAAGCAGCGTTGGAACGATTGTGGACAATGTTTTATGATGAAGAAGCGAAATCTGCAATTATGGTGCTCGTGGCTTACGGTGGGAGAATGGATGAAATTTCTGAGACCGAAACTCCATTTCCGCACAGAGCTGGAAACCTCTACAGCATCATGTACGTAGTGGATTGGGAAGAAAATGAAAATTTAAACTCCGAAAAGTTCCTGAGTTGGATGAGGAGAGTTTACAGTTACACGACTCCATATGTCTCGAAATCCCCGCGTGAAGTGTATGTTAATTTCAAAGATCTTGAGATCGGAGCTAGTAAAGGAAGCTGTGTACAGGCCAGGATCTGGGGTGTTAAGTATTTCAAGAACAACTTCGACAGATTGGTGCATGTAAAGACGAACGTTGATCCTGAAAAATTCTTCTGGCATGAACAAAGCATCCCTCCTCTTCCATGTTTGCCGAAGAAGGGAGCTGGCCGGAGCAGCCTTAATAACCATGGAAGCTTGTAAGATTAAATATAGTTTTTTAATGTCCTATGCTATCTCTCGTTCTATAGATAATGTTGTTCAAATTTGAGTTATATTATACGATAATTCTCGAGACATTTATTCATATTTTTTATTTGTATTTAGGGACGGAACCAAAATTTAGAGTCGATGATAAACTATAAATATTTAAAAGTGAGGGGCAGATTCATAAATAAACTAAATTTTTAGAAAAAAAAATTAAAAAGGAATCAAAGGTGAAAAAAAAAATTCTTTGAGGTTGCATTCCAATATAAATGCTAACATTTATTAGAATTTGCGTCTCCTAAAATGAACATCATCTTTTTTTTCACTAATACTACTAATTAGATTCTAACTTCACATTTGATTGGGGGTATTTAGTACTATGATTTTAGTACAACGATTGGATCCATAACTTATATGATTAAAATAATATATATAATATGATCAGAGCAAGAATGGAATGGCATTGACAATATAGCTGTAAGGTCTTTGTTTAATGATATATTAAGCTCCCCAACTAACCTCCTTTCTGTTAATAATATTTTAAGTATGAGATGTTATATCTCTTAAATAAGATTAAATATTCGAATTCTGACATTATGGATAAAAGAAATTAAGTTGAGAAGGTCATCCGAATATTTGTAAAACTCAATCCAAATATGAGTCGAATATTGATAATTATACAAAAAAAAAAAATTAAAAGCCTCTTATTTACCTCAAAGGCTTTATCAAGATTAGGTACACACTGGTTTTTCACTACCAACTTCACCATGCATCTTCCATCCCATCCCAAAGTCTAGCGTGTTCATAATAGGATGCTTTAAATATGTTAAAAGTTTATGATTCAAATATTTTTTAAAAAAAGTTTATGTATAAATTTAAAATTTATTATTTGTATATTATTTTTAAATTGAGCCATTATATTAGTTTGATACGAAAATTTTAATTATTCTCTTAACATTTGTTCAATTTTACAATTAAATGTTTAGTCTGACTAGGCAATGTATACTAAATCGAAGTACTAGCTTATTTGATTATATACCTGCAATTGATTTTTAAGTTCTGCAGAAAAATGCAAAACAACCAGGGACCTATACTACAAAAGCAAAAACAGATATAGAACCTACCAGGAATTTTGTCTCTCAAGATTGCATGTTCTGAAAGTGGCGGGACAATTCCTGGACTGTATCTAAGTATGGGATTTCCAAGGTGGCGACGGCATCGCCGAAAAGTCCGACGTCGTTTTTCTCATTCCCGTCGAGATATTTGCGAAAGAAGATTTCTTGAGAGGTTTTTGTATTCTGTTCTCTATCCATATTTCCTTCTATACATCACATTAAAAATCATTTAAAAATTAAATTTTAAAATATTAACTTTAATTTTTACTTCTTAAACTTTAAATCTTACACCCTAAAAAATACACTCTACTCTTAATTCTCTAAACTCTACTCCTAAACTCTAAACCTACTATTTTAAAATGGGACACCAAAGGAGGTATGTATTGCACCAGCAGGTTTTACTGGGTCGAATCGTGTGGGATCTTCTGCTACGTGAGTGGGATAATACAACTTATTTGTATACAATCTTGTGTTCCAAGTTTATAATCTGGACTTCGATGGATTATTTCGGATTGGGTATTATATAAATTGTTAATTTTTTTAGTTTATTTTTTAAAAGTTATAATCTCGTGTTATTGAAGCAATTAAATTTGTATATCAAGGGAGCTTATTCTACAAGCATATTTAATTTCACTTTAAAAATTAAAATTCAAATATTTATCTATAAACTCTTAAATCCCAAACCTTATCTCTTAAACTCTAAAACTTAAATTCTAACCATAAACTTTAAATTTTAATCTTAAAAATTAAACAGTAATTACTAAAGTAACCTTAACTTGGACGAGAAAAAATTCCACTGCCAGTGCTTAGAACATTCTCTTAATTTTACTCATTTATCAAAATAATAATGATTGTATTTTCTATGTTTTGCCCTTCTTTGCATTTCCAATTACTGGTTGTGTCCGGATGCAAATGGAGTTCGGGTGAATAAAATTTGATTATATTCGAAAAATATAATTTTAGATTTAATTCAACTCAAATCGTAATTTCATAAAATCGGTTTGATGCGCTATAGAATGAGGCTTAAATAATTAAAATAATAATAATTAATGACTTGATTTTCAAGTTCGATTTGTATCCTTCAACTCTGCTTAATATATGTATACTGCATATTAAAACTATGAAAAAAATATATGGCCCTATTTGGCAATTAGCTTATAGCGGATTATATTAGCTGATAGTGGATCGCTGATAGCATTAGCTGATTTGATTAGCGAATTGCATTAGCTGATTGTGTAAAAGTGTTGGTAAAATTAAATGATAAGTGATAGATGTTTGATTATTTAAATAAACAATATGAAATATAAGGGCATAATTATATTTAATATTTTGAAATAATTTATTAGTTATTATTATTCGGTATCAATTAATATTAATTATATTATGAAATTTAATTTATTTAATATCATTACTAAACATATGTGAAAGATGTATATATTATTATTTTTATTTGTAAAATTATCTTTTTAATATAATTTTAATAATTATTAAATTTAGAGATATATAAATATATATTGATTTTTTATTTATAAAATTATATTTTGAATATAATTGTATTAATTATTAAATTTATATGTATACATTAATTTATTATTTATAAATTTATTTTTTTAATTTTCTTAGTTATTCAATTTTAGGTTATTTATAAAAAAAATATTATTAAGGACAAAAGAGTCTTTACAAGTATTTTATCTAAACCTCTAACTCAAAAAGCTCTTAAAGTAAACTTTTTCAAACCTCAATCCGTTATTACAATAATCTATTTACCAAACATCTAAATTAACGAATTTGACTGGCGAAACCTCTAAAAATAGTTTAAACCTCTAATTTTGACTCAAAAGGTTATTTACTAAACATGGCATATGCATATTATACATGGTTATAGAAAACCGTTTAAATTTAAATCGATTAATACCATAATATTATAAATATTTATAATAAAATTTGAAATGAAACTCAAACGACTTAACTCAAATTTTATAAACTTAATTTGGCTCAAAGCTCAAAAAAATTTAAATAAAATTTTAAGTTATAAAATAAAAGTCAACTCAATTACCTCAAAAAAATAATAACCGACTCCATTGAATATTTACTCCTAATTATCATCCCCTTCTATTTGTTTGACTTTTTACGTTGACGGAGAATCTTAAGTTTTAACAAACCTTTTGGATCTTGCCACGTAAGCGGCTTGGTGTCCACCGACGTGGCCCAAGTGCAACACTGAAATATAAAAAGGAAAGTCGCCGAGGGAACCACAAAGAAAAGAAAATGGCAAAAGAATACAGAACAGAGGATTTCGTTGGAAATTAAAAGCAGCAGCAGCCGCTCTTAATTCATTTATTCAATTGTTTTACAGGACTCAACGGCGGGAATAAGCAGAATCCTGCAATTAAATTCCATCAGAAGTAAGAATTTCTTCTCATATTTCTTTCCAAATTCAAATCGTTTCTTTTGTTTGGATCTAAGTTTTCCGAGTTTTCTTTTTCACTCTCTATCTGGCAGTACTTGTCATGGATTTTTATTTATTTATTTACTTGGAAGCTTGCGAAGCTGTTGCGCTGGATTCATTTTCAATCTTTTTGTTCTTTGTGATGAGATCTCAGCCTTATATTTCCACTGCTCGATTGGATCTAGTTCTTTCATCGTTGTTGTAATTTTTTATTTTAATTACCTTAGAGATTGGAATTCAAGCTTTGAAGTGATCGATTTGTGGTTTGGCGAATTTTATTTGTTAATTTGAGTAGATTTGACTCGTTAATTTTTTTTTGGTAGGAAACACAGAATGTTGAATGTTTGCATCTTGAGATTCTAGATTGAATAGTAGGAAAAGCTGAAAAAGAAGCGATTGTTGTTTTGTTATAGATTATTTGTTGAATAACACGCTTCTGAAATGATAGTTCTGTCCAATTCTAACTTGTATAGATTAGAATAGTTGTTGCTGACGTAACTTAAGCAATGTAAACTAGAACTTGAAACAATATTTAGAGGACTTGACTATGCTGAGTTATTTGTTTTTGACTCGGTGGCTTCGAGCTTTTGTTTAATTCCCTTTTAATGCTGAATTGCTCCTATTTTCAGGAGTCAGGAGTTGGGACTGTAAATTATTTAGCGGTGAAGACGGGAAGGAACAAGTGATTTATTAGATCAAACGAGACAGAGATGTTCTCACTCTTTTATGGACTTTGGAAGTACCTATTTAGTAAGACGGAGTTTCATGTACTCATTCTTGGAATCGACAAGGCCGGGAAAACGGTGATTACTCTAAACTCGTTTCTTGAGTTTTTATAACCGCCATAGGTTTCATTTATATTGAAAGTTTTGCTAAAAGTTTCTGTGCTGATCCTTCTTGTTATTTCTGGATTAGACTTTGTTGGAGAAATTGAAATCCTTATACTCAAACTTGGAAGGCCTACCACCTGATCGAATTGTTCCAACTGTGGGGCTTAATATTGGTCGCGGT
This sequence comes from Hibiscus mutabilis, assembly GCA_019671005.1. Lineage (NCBI taxonomy): Eukaryota > Viridiplantae > Streptophyta > Magnoliopsida > Malvales > Malvaceae > Hibiscus > Hibiscus mutabilis. The sequence continues at coordinate 639,937 of CM033750.1, forward strand.
GAAGTTTTAAACACAAAACTTGTGTTCTGGGACCTGGGAGGCCAGGTAAGTGGAATGCATATATAATAACACAAGAGCACGTTGCTTGACTTTTATTGAAATGCATGTAAGGGAGATAGACCAGCAATATGCAGTTACAGTGTAATGCCTTGGCAAATTGTTTTTCATGTATATTATGTCATGCATGATACAATGTCCAAAGCAAGCTCAACATGTGAGACAAATTTATCCGCTTTCCTATCTTTTTCAGCCTGGCCTTCGTTCAATTTGGGAGAAATACTATGAAGAGGCACATGCTGTGGTATTTGTAATTGATGCTGCTTGCCCTTCACGTTTTGAAGATTCAAAATCTGCACTTGGTAAGAATATTTATTTCTTTAATGATATGGGGTTTATGCTGGTATAGGCCTATAGGCTATTGACTAAAGTTTTATAACTTGCGAAGTTTCATGATTTCTTATATGATACTTTACTCGTATCTTTTACATTTTGTCCAGAGAAAGTTCTTAGACATGAGGATCTGCAGGGAGCCCCTCTCTTGATATTAGCAAACAAGCAGGTATCCTTAGTCCTTTCCCGGGGTCCCCAAAGGCGTAGCTGTTTGTATCAAAAGTTGGCAATGAAAATTTTCCTTTTTTTCTTTAAAACCCCTATAGATTATTCTCCTTTATCGCATCTCTCTCTTTAAATTATTCTAATCTTGTCTGAATTTAATTCTGTATCTCTGGCATTTTGGACTCCGAAACATCGGTTTCATGATGTGCATGGTCGAGTGGAAAAATAGAAGAATGGATGAAGGAGGTTGGAAAAAGTGGAAAGAAATTTGATCGAGTATGCTTAGTTAGAAATAGAAGTGAGAGGAAAGAAAATAGAAAAGATAACTGTTCTCACTCTTACGTACAAATACAAACCACTCTAAATTAGAACGATGAGAGAAGAGAAAATGAGACAGATGTAACTTAAGAGTCCATATTTACATAGATTATTCATCATTTTTAAAATTTTATCTTAATTTACAAAGGATATAATAGTACAATAATATGATTTTCATTTTTTTCTTTCATTTTCTTTAACTCTATTGATGAACCAACCAATGATGGAGAAAAATTAATTTTTCTTTGAATTTTTCTTTCCTACCAAGCATGCTAATGGAAGGGGGGAAATCCTATCTATTAGTTTTTCTCCTTATCAAGTAAAGCCTTGATCCTTTATTCGGCATTTAAAAAGGAGATGGTAAAGGAAGAATGTTCCACAAAATGGACAATTCTTGAGCTTAGTAACTATTATATGTTTTTGCTTCCGTTTATTCTTTTATGAGAAATAATGTGGTCAAGATTTTCTTCACTCAGTTGAATTATTTCAATATTTGTGCTTTGATACAGGATCTCTCTGAAGCTGTAACAGCAGAAGAACTCGCACGATATCTAGATCTTAAAAAATTGGATGAAAGGGTTTACATGTTTGAGGCTGTTTCTGCTTTTGATGGGTAAGTTTGTTTATTCATAAAAGTCTCTCATCTCCAAGTTTGAGCTCCATTTGCCCTGCCTGGACTGGATGCAGCAGTAATCTTTCACTTCGTTTGAATGTTTTTTTTTTACAACCGCAGGACGGGAATTAAAGAAGGTGCGGAGTGGTTAGTGGAGGTAATGGAGAGAAGCAAGAGAACTGAAATGTTGAGAAATCGTGCAGGTGTGACCAGTCCTTAGAGCTTTACAGGGGTGAAAAGATACCACCAGGTTAAACTTGGTTTTACCCTGCTTCTGTAAAATAAATTATGGGTTCATGTTAGATTTTATTGTACTTAAAAGTCGGTCAATTTTTTTTCTTGAAATAGCATGCATTTTTCTTGTTTGGTCCCTGTGAAAATTCAGATGATACTGTCTCGTGATCGAAACGGCTTATCGATTCTTATTCAAACCAACATTTATCAAAGTAGCAAAGAAAAACCCACAGCATTTGGGAACATAGAAGCACCAAGGGCATAGTTTAAGTGACTTGAACTAAAAAGTTAGAAACATTTTATTACAGATTCCACAAAGTGTGGGGGTTAATGTTGCAAAGTTTGCAAACCACATCCTAAACTTATGTGTACCCAACTAAGAAACAATAATCACACTGAAATGTCAAACAAATGAAAAACATAAGAGGGGAAAAGGAGGTTACAACAAGGTTACTAGTCCTTTCCTAAATTCCGGCTAGTTTCCTGAACTATATACACAGACTAGAAGTTGATAGCCTCCGGCGTTCATGGCCTCTCTCCACTCCGACGATGATGACTGTAATTATATATAGGATTTCTAATACCATGTCATATTGCTGGTGTATGAGATCGGTTTGTGAGAAGTTATCGATACCGACGTCCGGCAGGGTCAAGTGATTAACAGCTTGGTGCGGGTCAGAGTTCGGCTGCTGCTGAAAACCATGCTGATTGTCGAGACTGTCCTCAACTGGAATTGCCCCTGTTAGAGTTTTTATTGCGAATTCAATACAAGGGTCTGCCCAGATATCTGCCAAAGGCATTTCAAGGGATGATCCGGGCGCTTTGTTGTCGATCTTGTGGCCTTTTTCAGCCTTTCCATCATGTTCTTTCCAAATAGTTGGGCCAATCAGAGGCACATCGATACCGCATCCTTGTCTTTCAACAATCTTGTTTCCGTTTTCTTCCCGCTCGGAACGAGCTTCCGGAATTGCTTGAATCCCTGGAACTGTACCACTGTTTGACTCGGGGATATTTGGAGGGAATTCCGGTAAGAGTTTGAATGGCAAAGGCGATGCATGGATCTGTCCATAAATCTGCAAGATGCATATCAATATCGGATCCTGGCATGTCACTGCCATTTTCATCACTTTCAAGCTTTCCGGAATCTACTCCTGAAATGGCAGTGTTTCCCAGAGGCAAAACACTTCTATCTTCGTCGACATTAGTTTTTGTGTCTAAATTTCTGACATGACCATTCACGGCCAGCATGTCCCCAGAAGAAAGTATGCTACTTGTTGCCGGTGTCAGTTCTTTACTCTTAGAAGCATCAAGGGCACAATTTGTTTCCAAAGAAGAATCGGGCTGTTTGGAGGCCCTATTGATACAGTTACCAGCAGAAGAATTCTCTGCTCCATCAGGTACACTTGATTGGTTAATCGAAGATTGGCGAGCTCTAGTAGTTTTTAGTTCTGGTGTTGTAGCAAGTGCAACTCCAGCAAGTCGCTTTGAAGCACGTCGAGGAACATTAACATCTTTCTTAATCTTGGTCTTGCCTTTTCCTTGTGTTTTTTCAGTTTCATCTTTTGTATCATCTCTAAACTTTTTATTCGAGAGGACTCCAACTGCATTGCCCGAAGCATGCACACTTTCTTCATAATCTTTTTGTTCCATCTGTTCTGAGCCCTTCGCTTCAAATGGGTTCCAGCTGCTCAACTCTGCACCTTCTCCAGCTGAGGCATAAAAGATAAAATTGGATCAGATCCATTACCCTATAGCATGTCATCAATAAGCATATCAGTGGAATCTGATGCCACAACTTTCAGTATCGAACAGTCCGAGGATTGCAAAACAGAGAGTGATGAAAAAAATATAAAACTAATATGAATTAAAACCCGTGACATTAACCGGAGCTTCAAGGGATTGCAAGTTTAAACCTTTATGCTGATCCGGAGTATGTTTAGAGAGGGATGTCTGTTCTCCGGTACTAGCAGAAGTAGGCATCTCTTCCTCCTTTGTTATCACACTCGAATTTGAAACATGTTTCGTGGCCTGCCTCTCTATTTCATCAGTTGTTCCATTCACAGCTACCTTCTGTCTCTCAACAATTACAGGTTCCTAATGGACAGGAAACAAAAATCATGAACCGGTCAAAGTTTTGCGAATTTGTATCAACGTAGACCACCTGCGAACAATTTCTCAAGGGAAGGGATGATACATGCTGCATCAAGCACTAACTTAGGGATGACACCATTTAACAAATAAGACATCTTTGAAGCATATTCATCCAAGATCTAGAAAAGAAAATCACCAAAAAATGTACATAAATTACACCCCAGATAATTGACATGCAAAACCGAAGAATAATCTGCTCGCCAAGAGAAAAGACAGGGGCAACGACTCCAAAACACAAGAATTTCACTTTTACAAAAATCTGTAGTAAGACAATATGAGCTAGATCTTTAACTTCATATTCACTAAGCGAAATGCAAGTACTTCTCTCAGAGTAGCATCAGTTATGTGTATGCTAACTTTTCTAGAGCCGTAGTGCGCATGTCGATACCAATGTCTATCCAGGGAAAACGGGAATTGCTGATAAAAATATTCATAATAAATGTAACCGGGGAAATTAAATAAGACAACTAAATGTTAGCAAAGTTTCATATGGAAATAAATGAGAAATGCAAATAAAGAAGCTCGGAGAAACGAAACACAATTACCTTTACACAGATATCATCTTCTTCCAAGTCCTCATCATTGCTGCCTTTCTCCTTGGGCTTGAAAGCAAGCTTTCCAAGCTCCCCGGTTTCAACATAACGGAGTGCATCCTTCATGGAACAAAACACATATCCACTCACAGGATCAGTGTAAAACTGCAGAAATATAAATATCAATTAAAGTAGCAATGGAAAAATCGACACCAATGATTGTCGGAGGACAAGAATATTCACAATAAAACACTGGAAAATTTTTAGCTAGAAAGCAAAGCACATAAAATATGCAAGGAAAAAAGTTCCGTACCGGATCTCTTCTGACTCTATTTGCCGTCTTCGTTATCCTGACTTCCTTAGTCCATCCCGGAGGTAACCCTTCTACCTCAGCCTTCTCAACTGTAACCTATATTGCTTGAACAATCAAAACAATTTCAAGTTTAGACAAACAAATTTTAGCAAAAATCAAAATATATTCAAATTTATAAACAAAAAGAATAGACAAGATTTCATCAACAGACATTTTTCGAAGATTGCTTGGCCGAGACTTTTTCTTTCTCTTCTGTTATAGAATCACACTTTTCAAGATAACGAGTCACCTCCGCCCTGGAAAAGAATCTAAGTTCACCACAGGGAGCATAGTAACACTGCAATAAGCCCAAATGACACGTAAGCTTGAAACGAATCGATCATGTATTCATAGTTGTTGCCAATAAGATGTTTTATTTGTTCGATGCATCCTCCATAACTCTCAAGTAGTATTCAGAAGTCAATAAGAGAAGCAATTCGGGAAAACTGCTCCGCCGAGACAAACAAACAGGTATACGAACATTTAAATACAGAGAAGAAAATCGATGCATGCTAGAGGTCCAATGTGTCATACTTTAAAAATCAACAGTAAATAAAGATTAGAGAAACAAAAGCATAAACACTACAATTGCTTCCCTCGTCTAAAGAGAATACTATTCGATCTCCGTTCTATTTTCCGAGAAGAAAGAGTGAGGTACAAGTTAGAAAAGCATCCTCTTCTTAAGCAGCGTTGCATCCACTCCAATCGAAGTGGATAGATAAACGGAACAAAGAGTAGTTAACTCCGATCTACATTGCTAGAATCGTTAACGGAGACTCACCCTCAAACATGCATGAGGATTAGTATAATCATATCGCAAACATTTACTTTCTAATGATTTCATTTTTCCGGCGAAACCTCGGAACCTTACCGCTCACAACTTCAACTTTCAATGATTTCACAGTCCAGCTAAGCTTTACACAAGAACCATTTGTTTCCTTCAGACAAGAAACTAGTTAACATCAACTAAACATCTCCATTAAACAATATAATTACATCTATCCTAGCCACAAAAAACCAAATAAACAGACATAAAAAGAGCTAAGTACAACAGATATAAATTATAATAGTTGAAGCTAAAGATCTTATCTTTAACATGCTACAAACTCAGACCATCAGGGGGGAAACTGCTAATGATGCAAAAAAACTGAAGCTAAAATTGGGTGAAAACAAACCAAGGATCTTACAGTTTTAAAGCTAAAACCTAGAAAAAGAAACAAAATAGCTGCAAAAGGAAAGCAGAATTCTTGAAAAAATGGGTGTTCTTGACAATCAATTTTAAAACATACCTTATCTTTTTTACCATTCCTTCTCTGTTTCACCTCTACTTTCCAACCAGGTGGTAGCCCCTCCATTTATGACTCTCAACCCTCAACGGAAAAAAAAACTTCCGGCAGCGGCGACGACTTGGTAAACAAGTACAGAGAAAAGGGTGTTTTTTTTTTCAAAGTCCTTGAAGTTGAAGATGAAGCCAAAAAAGGGGAAAGTGTTCAACTCAAACCAAAGGGTTTTCCTTTCCTCAGAAACCACGTGTTGCCAAAACTCACAGTGGATTCTACACTTGGGTTCGATTTTCAGACACAAGACAACAGCAGCAGCAGCAGCATGTTCCCCTTTTCTCTACTGCACCTTTTAGTTTTATTAAATTGTTTCAGCTTTGAACGAAACAACGGTGAAATGGTCCATTTTTGTTGAAATATTTAGATAAGAGACAAAACAGTGAAATGTTAAAGAGTAAAAATTACGTGGAATATGCTTGCTGCTTGGCTCGACTTGGCACTGTTTTGGGTGGGGTTGTTGAAATATTAAGATCTGCTGTTGACGTGACATATATCATGTCAAATTTTTAAAAAAATATTTTTTATATTTATTTTTATGGTAATACGTGATTGAATTTTTATCCAACAAAAGTATATTCAAATCAAATTAAAATATTAGGTTGTTTACTCAAAAAAATAAAAAAATAAAAAATAAAATATAAGTCATTTGTTTTAAAATATTCGGCGATTAACAATTTTTATTCGCAGATAAATTATTATTATTTTAACTCAAAATAAAAATTTTAAGAGTTAATAGGCAGATAAATTATTATTATTTTGACTCAAAATAAAAAAATTTAAGAGTTAAATTAACTTGGGAAATTTTTTAACATTATGCGTAAAGAGAAAAGGACTCGCAGTATATCTTTTAATAGCTCATAATGCAACAACATCAACTTTTAACAGAATTCTCAAAGTTTTAACATCCCAATTTATTTTTGATGGAGCTGAATATTGAGGCAAGTTCGCTACTAGAGTATCTGCACTAACTTAAGTTTTTATATTTATATGGAATCCGATTCACATAATGCATTCATTCGAACAACATAACACTGTCTCTTCTGGCACGTCCTGTCCGGTAGAAAGACTGATCACCTGTTCGAAACAGACAAAGCTAAGTCTGAACATGTTACTCGTTCTTAGCATCTGCAGGAGAAGATTTTTCCTCAGTTTCCTTTTCGGCAACGGGACTTTGTGATGGACCGTCTTCAGCTGGCTTTGCATCACTTTCAGCGGCTCCTGAGGCTTCACCGTTGGCATCCCCTTCGGTTACTGGAACTGTCGTCTTGATGGTTCCAACCTTGACATACTTGCTCATGAACTTGTACTCCCAATCCTGCAATGCGTTCAATTCGAATGGACCGAGACCCGAAATGTCCCCTGTTAGATCTTTCTCTTCGAAAGACATCTTTGCAAGAGCTCTGCTCGCGTCTTTTCCAGCAAACAAAGCGTAAGGTCCACCAGGTCCATAAAACATTCTGCAAGAAAGATTACATTTCAGGTAACAGCCAAGAACTTTCTGATTCATAAGATGCACAATTCTTGCGTATACATCACTCCCAACACATAACGTAAGGTTCGTATACGACAATATAGCATCAAACCAGTACGGAATCACAATAAAAGTCTCAAACCTCAAAATAAACTATTACAGTTGTACGGAATGCACGTTACTCTAAAAGTATGCCAGTTGATTACCTTTTTTGACATTATCAAATTAAAGTTTGATAATCCATCCGACCAAATAGGAGAAACAGGTGCATAACTATTTTAGCCTTAGAAATAAACCAAAACACATCTGATAGGAATAAAATCGGGTGTAATAAGAACAACAAATTAAGCTCAACCAAGTTCAAGCTTACCTCAAAATATTTTTCTTGACCTGTGTTCATGTCATGCATGCGTGTTACCGTATTAGAGAATGGGAAGACAAACGAAACACAAGACAGCGGTTTAATCCTATATAACTACTAAAAATAGTGTTCCAACTATTAGTTGGAGATAAACAAAGTTCACAAAGAAGACAACGCGGTCTCCTCACTTCGCTTAATTGAATCCAGTACATACTAGTATTCAAGAATCGAACAAACTTGTATCAACCAAAATGAATCGAGGAATCGAACAAACTTGTAGCAAGTATCAACCAAGATACAAAAGCATGCTAACACCTGTGATCATAGAATCAGGTTAAATATCCAGATGGAAGGAAAAGGCACCATATATTATTCAATTTTCATTTTTCAGGGTCAAAGTCTATGACTTTTAATTAGAAAAGCAAAATCAAGTAACAGAAAATTAATTACAATGAAATACTTTGATTAAATCTCATATATGGTTTATCATATTCATCTCACAATTAAGAAATCAAATGCAAACTTCCACTGTAATTACATGGAGCAACTCATATGTTAGCAAAATCATATGCTATTTGATTAATAAAAAAGCCAAATCTAAAATCAATAAACTAAAGAAACCAGCAGAATAGAAAAAGCTGCAATCAATAAACCTTTTCAGTTCAATCATGATCTAAAAGCAAGTGAAAAGTAGAGACAGGAAGATAAAAATTAAAGTAATTTCTAGAAGAAAAAACCCAGCAAAAAATTGAAAAAGAAAACCCCAAAATTTCAGCTTTAAACCTGCTTTGAGAAACATCATAGATCTGGCCCTTGATGGCCATGAGGAGTGGCTTCTTAGGATCCGATCCATCATACTGCTTAAGTTCCTCCTCGGTAATCTCGCCGAGCTGAACCGGTGGTGGCAGTGGCTCCATCTGCTCCTCCTCCAAAGCCCTGGACCGTTGATGGTGGTTATCGTCGGATGACCCGAATAGACTGGTTGCTACATAGTAAACGGCCCACAAGAGAGCAAGAGCCGTGAAGAAAGTGGCCGGAGATAGACCCGTATACGCAGTTATCGCCTCCTTCAAAGTCTCCCATACCTGCAAAGCCATCGCTTGAGATTTCTTTTACCGAGTTTGGTCTCAACTCAGTGAGTCTAGCCTTTGCTGAGTAGAGATAGCTTTGACGCTTTGCCATCGGTGTTTCCTGTCTGTACATATGTATACCCCTGAAAAATCTGATAATGTTGTAAATTAACTGTAAATTATATTACGGATATTATTAACGACAAAAATTGGATATAATAACAAAGTACATTATTTAAAAAATAATTTAAATTTAATTGTTAAAAAGAAAAGTTAGAAATAACGAATATGATAAAAAAATGTACGTGTATTATACTAAAAAAATATAAAGTTTAAAACACGTGTGTGCATATTATCACGCCTGAAAAGAGGCGTAGACAATAATCTCACATCAAAAAAATAAGAAAGTTTTTGTAATATATAAACGATGACGTTACACATACTATTAGATATGTCTTTTGAAAAAAGGATAATGATTCCGTGATAAGTAGTATCGGAACAACCCTTTGACTATCCGATTTCACGCCGAGTGGACTACAGTAACATGGCCCATTACGAGTGTACGAGTGTGGTTAACTCATGACAAGGGTCACAAGGTTGAGTAGAAAAAAATATTACGCCTAAAAAAGACGAGGACAATATACACTTATCTAGAGATGAAATTTAATTTAAATTTATTTTTTTATATTTAAAATTTTTGACATTTTATATTTTTTAAATTTTATTTTATAAAATTTTAATATTAACATTAAATAAATTATTGAATATATAAAATTTGATGTTTTGACAAATATCGATGGTTTTTTTAATTAAAAATTGATATATTATATTTTTAAAATAAATATTAATATTCAAACTCATACTTATACAAGATGACATACTTTTGCATTCTTTGCAATAATTTGACTGGTTGGTGAAAAAATAAAACTACAATAATAAACTTTTGCATGTTGGTTGCGTTATAATTCGGTTGATTTCTCTAGTTTGTGAATTCGAATGCAGCAAAATAATTTTCTCCGGTTTAGAAAATTAAAAAAGTTATAAATAGTATAAATATTGTGTACTTTTTTATTTAACAATGTCATATATAAACATATGATTATTCTACTCCTAGGTTCAAAGATGGGGAAAAGAGTAGAAAAATAAATAAATAAATAAATAAATATTAGCTTCAAGATTATTCAACAAATACTTTTCTGGTGAATTTAGAATGTTGGATTCTCTGCCACCATTTTGGACTAGGTGGGAAAGTTTAAAAAACTGCTCAAAAATACGGTTAATATAAATTTTTATAAAAATAATAAATATTTATGTAAAATTAAGTAAAAATGATAGTAAAATTAAAATTTTTACTAACTGGATAAGAATTTATATAACTATATAAATTTTTACTGACTGGGTAAAAATTTGTATAACTAATAAATTTCTACTATTTAGATAAAAATTTATGTAAATTTTACCTTAAATAAAAATTGTGTAGATCATAATAATTTGTATAAAATCACTTCATTTTAGCCGCATTGTAATAGTGCCTCGACCTAGAACTAGCCGGACTAAGTGCACATGATATAACAAATAAAGAAACTGAAAGCCAGAATACTGACCCATTTTACCCCTAATGTTAACTCCGTTTAAGAAAACAAGTTGGCCAATTATACCGTGCCACATCAGCAGTTAAGCCTTGTAAAAATTACAAAACTTCCTCATATACAATGGTAGTATTCTATTTCACAAAATCCTCCACTATTCTCATGTTGCTTTACTCCCCCAGTCTACCAAAAATATGCTTTCACCATTTAATTCTTCCGAAAGGAAAGAAATCGACAGACCGACCAAAAGCTTCATACAAGCTACCTATGAAGATTTACCTGTTTATTAATTCCTTTGCAATGCCTCTAGCCTGTTTCAATAGCAGGAAGCTTTTTGCATGGTCATCACCCATTGTTGCAGACTTCAAGTTTGAAAGCAAGCCCCGGAAAGCACTAACGAATTCTTCCGGATCCTCTGTCCTTCCACTATGGAAGCCAGCAGTAGACTTTACTACATTCTCTTGTGTTTCTAGTTCTTGATGACTTGATGGGGTTTCTTCTCGCTGGTTTTCTTCTGACTTTTTTCCCAACCTGCTGCTTTCAATTGTTTCCAGTCTCGTAGCCATAAAAATCGCTTTATTAATGCATGATGAAGGCAGCTGCATCACATAATGAAGTATTTAAACAAGATGAGAAATTGTCGAGAGTATGTGGGAACAATGAACATCATCCATGAACGAAAGGACTCGGCCTATCTTGTTAAAATAGCAGCAAGAAATATTCAATGTTGTCAAGCTGATGTCTAGAAGGGTTCAAGTTTCAGCTTAGATTGTCCAGTTCTGAAGTTTACATTCTGAAATGACCTTTAAGTAAGAGAGAGAGAGATGGAGTTACCTGTGCAAGCTGCGCAACCTTGAAACCAAAACTCCGAGCAGAAACACCAGGGACAAGCTTATATAGGTAGGTTACATCATGATCGAATTTTGCTTCGATAGTACTCTCATCATTACGTGAGGTCAGATAAGAGACATGGTATGCCTCCACAGACCGAGGAAATTTAACTTTAATGTCGGCAATTTTAGGGTAATGGGTCACAAAGAGGACCATACATTTTATCTGATCCAGCAGATGATGCAATGTGGCGTAAGCTATAGCTACACCATCGTGTGTACTGGTTCCTCTTCCAAGCTCATCGATGATAACCAGCGACTTCGCGGTGCAATTACGTAGTATTTGAGAAGCCTCACTTAGTTCTTCCAGAAAGGTACTTCTCCCTTGTTGGATACTGTCAGAAGCACCCATGCGTGTGTAGATGGCATCTAACACGGGCAGAGTGGCTGATTCTGCTGGTACAAAGGAACCAACCTAGAAAGATCAGGAGGCATGTTTCAAAACAGTAAGGATTATTTCAAGAAACACAACGAAATGAGAGAAATTCAACACCAGTGGGATTATTTACTTAAAATCAAAGGTTGGGACAGGTGTACATGATATTTAGCAAATATACATAAATGAACTTAGTGGTTAGAAGAAAATGAGAGACCGTGACACCAAATTTGTCACACATTGTGATAAAAATAATTTAGTTGAGGGCCCAAGTTACATTGAAGAAAAGCAAGGAGGGGAGGGGAGAGTGAGTGAGAGAGAGAGAGAGAAGTAATATAGTAAGCTCACATTCTACCTGAGCCATAAAAGCAATTAGAGCAACCTGGCGAATGTAACAACTTTTCCCGCCCATATTAGGACCAGTAACAATCTGACAATACTCTCTGTCTGCATGCAATATTGTGTCATTCGGAACAAAACTGTCTTGTAAGATGGTCTCCAGTACCTGATGGAACATACCACACAATAAACAAACACCCCACAACAATATACCGGCTATAATTTATACAAAGAAGTTAGTTTTAGTATTTCATTAAACATCATCAACATCAATCATGGTGGTTAATTTTAGGGGGAGCAAAATATTAGAACAAAATGAAGGACAGGGCGTTAAGAGAAGGGTATCTTATGAGATGTACTGCACTGTTATTAACATATTAGAATTTAGAACTAGGCCAAACATAAGCTTCAACTTACAGGGTGGCGGCCAGAGTGGATTTTTATTTGAACAGGTTTACTGTCCTCCACAAAGATGGGACGGACATAATTCTGCAGTAAACAATTGAAAATATAACAAATGTCAACTTAGTCAGATCCAGATTAAAGAATTAAAGTTCACCAAGTAGGTACCTTATTTCTTGAAAGAATGGCAAGAGAGTGCAAACAGTCCAGAGCGGCAAGTGCTTGAACAGCACCGTGAAAGTCCACATAATATTCTCCAAATTCCCCAAGAAAGCTGTTCCACGCAGCTCGACAGATAATTGTGAGCTCTTCATTCGCCAGTCTTAACTGGTCTAGAGCAGTCAATACTTCAGGTGGATGAAACCTTATTGTTTTTTTGGTGCTGTTTACCCTAATCCAGTTTGAAGGTGCCTTGGTATCAATAGGCAGCTGCATCGAAATTGAAGTGGTTCAGGACAACATAAACCAGCTAGGGGTGCAAGAAAACAAAACTGCATGCAATAATATTATAGCTGTCCGGAGAACTTTATTATTAAGAAATTCCAGAATATACAAATAAACCTACCTCTACCAAATGTGTAGTTCCTGCCACACATGTAAATTCCAAATTTCGAATTCCAAATTGTTTTCTATACAATCCAATCAAATTATCCAGTTTCTCCTTTGCCAACTGAAGTGCTTTCCGAGCTCTAGTGACCTGCACTATCCAATCGACCCAACAGGATTTGAAAAGATCACAAAATCAGTGAAACAATAGGGATAAGAAGATTAAAATTTTAAATTATGAGATCTTGACTTCGTCCAAAATACAAACCTCGGGAAATTGGTCTTTAGATATGATAATTAAATCTGTAAAATCCCCTTTATCAGCTGCCTCTTTGTTTAGGGTAGATAGTAGTTTCGCAGCATTGCCAAGTACATTGGATGATGAAGCAGTCAAAATCAACCTTTCCAACAGAGTAGACTGCACAGTTGCAACTCCAACTTTTTTGCAGCCATGATCCTCATATTTTTCATCAATATGAAACCGCTTAAGTTGCTTTCCAGCAGACAAAATAGCTTGAATAACTGCAATGAACTATACAATTGAATCCTTAGGAATTTACACAATAGCACCCAGCCACCCACCATTAACGCTATGTTGCAGCAAGGAAATATAGCATTCTTATCAATGGCTTAAATGCAGGACGAGAACAAAGGAAAAGGGAACATCATGTTACTAGTTGCAAATTTAAATTTCCGTCCCTTCATTAGTACAAATCCTGAATAAGCTGCCAATCAATCAACAAACTTAAGGAATCATAGTGCCAAAACCCAACTGAACAGTGACACATTTACATACAAGTAAAATAGGAAGATAACAAAGATAAAGAGAATGACGATACCTCTGTTGGGGTGGCAGTTCGATGGAAGATTCTTGTTATTCCACGTTGAATATCAAGTGATCTTCCTAAAAAGGTTAAAACTGAGGAAATCAAACAGGACAATTCTGGCTGCATAGTGTTCACGTCATAATCTTCCCCCTCAATCTCAACAATACTCTGTGAGTCTTTATAAGACCACATAGACGAAGCGATTTCAGAAACAGCGTCCAGTCGAGCAGATATCATGTTTCTATCACATAATGGGTGAGTAATCTGTTTAATGAAATAAAACTCTAGGTGAAATCATACATTAGGAAAAATATAGAGAAACCACCAGAAATCAGACTAAATTTTATCTCAAATACCCAGTATCTTAAAAGCCTTGATCCGTAAGTTGTGAGAGTATGATTCATGATTCCTAGCAACGAGCCAGATTCAGAACCGTCTGAATTATTCCTCAAAATCTGGAGATACCAAAAGCATGCATTCAGAACAAGGTTTTGATAGAGAAGCAGTAAATTCTGATAATTTCAAAGGAATCATTTTGGATATCACAGTGTTAGGGTCCACTAATTGAACTTCACAGTGACCACAAATTGACACTACGACAACCATTAGCTGATCACAAATTCTGATGTCATTTTGTGGTGGGAGAGTCGAACGGCAACTTGAATAAGAGTAACTAGGCATTAAATCTTACATGGAAATCTCAGCGCTAGAAATATACACAAAATAATAAAGTACCTCTAATTGTTGAAGTGCATTTGCTGAAAGGTTCATCTCCATGCTACTTGATAAGGAGCGGAATGAAGCTCCAAAGCACAAAATTCTTTCAAATCCAAATTGCTTGAGATGACGAATAGTTAAGGCCAATGCTTGCAAAGCCAAATGTGGCATGTTCATGACTCCCTTAAAGTCAAGAAAGTTAATTGATACATAACAGCAAGATCAATAACCAACAATGGTTTAATGAAAGAAAGAAATCAACTTAGTATTATTAAATGGGAAAAGGTAGGCAAGATGCCATAGTTCAAGTGCTATCTAAGGAACGGCTAAACATATTTAATTTTTACAAATTAAAATATGTAAGATTGACCATACAAATTACCAAAGAGGTTAGTCATGACAAAGAGCAAAACAAACCCCACATGCAAGGATGGACCTAGAGGGGGTCTGGAGGGCGCAGCCGCCCCCCTAAAAATTTAAAATTCATATATGATTTAGAAACTTTCTATGTATTTTCTATTTAAAATTTATTTTTGCCCCTCCTAAAATTTTATAAGTTTGCCCCTCCTAAGAATTTTATAGGTTCGCCCCCCTAACATAAAATTCTGTGTCTTCCCTGCCCACAAGAAACCATACTTCAAATGCAATGGTTATCAGTGTGCAAAAGTTGCAATCAATGTCGCACCTGAATCAAAGAGTGAGAATTTCCCTGTGCAGTTAGCCTATCTGCTAAATTATCTTCAACCATCTTCTCATAAACGGACATCACATACTCGCGTGCACCACCATCCTTGAAACAATCACAAGAGGCATGCTCCAGGCGAACATTCGAGGCAGGTCCAGCATATGCCAGTAACAACTGATACATGTATCTTATTATCAGGAAACTTTTGGAATAAACAGCCTCTTAATAGTGAAATGGTTCATATGTAGAATTATTCTACAAGGTACCCTTTTTTTGTTTTCATGATTGAATGAACTAGATGGACTGGCCAAAATTCTAGTTAACATTCAAATTTAGTTTTAATAACTCATAAACAATAATAAAGTAGATACCTTTTCTGTTGGTTTTGAAAGTGGTTGTACAAGCAATAACTCTGCCGGAGTCAAGCTCAAAACCACAGCTTCAAGCCCACTTCTCATAACCCCGTCGTCAAACTCACCGTACACGACATCCCCGGTTGAAATCTCTACTCCGACAATCCCAATCCTCACATGAGC
Organism: Hibiscus mutabilis; assembly: GCA_019671005.1. Taxonomy (NCBI): domain Eukaryota; kingdom Viridiplantae; phylum Streptophyta; class Magnoliopsida; order Malvales; family Malvaceae; genus Hibiscus; species Hibiscus mutabilis. The sequence goes on from CM033750.1 coordinate 655,842, forward strand.
CCCACCCAAATTCGAAACCGACCCGGATAAATCCAAAATTTTCTCTACAACGCAAACCAAATAATTACTCTCTGTACCACAGCCTTCCTCTTTCCCTCCCACATCCTCCGCCGCCTCCAGCGTCGCTTTAGTGTACAATGCCGACAACCCTCTGTCAAACGGGCCAACCTTGTTGGAACCGTGCGCCTTAATCGCAGCTGTTTCAGTCTGTTTCACCACCCCAACTTTGTACCCGGCACTGACCAGCCTCCTCACATGGACATTCAATCGAAAAGTTGGCACACTAGCTGTTAAGAAGTTGCGATCAACATGAGCGTAAATTCCCAACACTTCCGCGGCTATCTCCGCATCTTTCCCGAAGAACCGGAGCCTGTAACCAACTTCCACCATGAGAAGAACATCCGGGTACTTGTTTTTCAAATCCACAACTTGCTGTTCCAATGGAGTGTATTTTTTGTGGTCCGATTCAGAAGGTTCGATGGAATGTTCCCGAAGAGGTGGTGAAGATGGTTCGAGAAGTTTCTGGAGGAACTTCTGGTGGAGGGAAGGGTTAGACTGAGGAGGAACCGGATTACGGGTGTGAGGGGAAAGCGTTGTTTTGGGTCTTTTAGGAGTGGAAGCGAGGTGGGCAGAGAGAAGTTTGCGTTTCGAAGGGGAAAAGGAGACCGTTGTTTTTACGTTAGGGGATGGAATTCGCGGCGGCGGCGGAGAGGACGATGATGGGTTTGACGGTGGAGATTTGGGTTTGGGAGCAAAGAAACGGGAAATCACTTGTTGCTTTTGCTTGCCCATGTTTTGGGCAATCAATCAACTAAAATGAGTGGATTTTCAGAGAGATGATGAATTTCTAAAAGACGGAGCCATGGAAGTGGAGGGTTTTCTTCATTTGGCGCGCTTTCCTCTCTGCTCGATCAACAAAGCAACGCCGATCGCCGACCCGAGGCGCAAAATTGAAATCGTATTGGGCCTTTGATGACGGTCATTGGAATCTGGCTTAAGGTTAATGGATCTTTTTCATCGGGCAACGCTTGATCCTAATGGGCTTCTTCCATGTTAGTGCATTTAGGAATTTAGGGACGGCCATTTTACTCAATGGGGTCAGATTTTTTAATAAAAAAATTGAATTCGGGTTGGATCTAATTTTTATTAAATGTGAAGTCAGGTCTGGTCGATTTTAGATTTAAGGTGGAAAACATCTGACCCAACCCGACCTGGAATTAATAGTGTAATTTTCCCTTAAAATTTTTAGGGATATTTATAATAATACATCATCTTTATATATTTTTATAATTAGGTCATTAAAATCAAATTTTTATTTATAATTTAGTCTTTAAAATTATATTTTTTATGATTACGACCCTTAAAATTATTTTTTACAATTAGGTCCCTAAAATTCTTTTTTTCTATAAGTCAGGTCGAGCCAGGTCTAGTGTATTTATTTTCAGATCGGGTCAAGTTCGGGTGGGCCAGAAACCCGACCCATGCCCATCCCTATTTAGGATGTAAACCAAAATTTTCAAGATGGTTATTTTGTTTAAAATAATATACTCCTACTTTATTATAACGAAAATTAAAATATAATTTTTCCCTTAGGATCCACTGGAACAAGTCGAGTAACTAATTTTTTGCGTTTTGTAGATCTATATAGGAGATAGACAATAACAACAAGTTTTTAAGTTGTTTCATACTCAAGACAAGAATCGAACTCTTGACAACTAGTTAAGGTACGAGAGACCTTTATAATTTCACATAAGTACCATGGTTTAAAATATCTAATTATTTAATGTTTTGAAATGAAAATAGGACAATTATTCCTTACACAGGCGGTGTAAAGTTTTTTTACACAAACGTACCTAATCCAAGGCTAAAATTAAAATCTCTAACCCTAAACATTAAACCCTAAATATAAACCCCTAACCTCTAAACTCTAAACTAAACCCATAAATTAACCTGCTTGTGAAAACTAAAGTTTCTACCACCCGTATATAGGATAATAATCGATGAAAATAAATTTTCAACTAAATTCTCTTTTTTTGAATAGTTTAAAAGTGATTACAATATAGTATATGTTCATACATATTATTAATCCTTTGACAATGCACATACACCTTGTAGATAAAGTGATTTGAACATGTATCTCCTAAAATAAACATTATCCGCTTTTCTACTATGACACTTGCTGGGTTCAACTAAATTCTCTTTGAAGCCTCGCTTATTTCTCAAACAAAAAGAATACTTCAATGTACACGATAATTAATTATGGTTAAACCAGATTTTATTCTACAATTTAATTGATGTGATAATGTTTGTGCATTAGAGCTTCAAGTTGAAGTGCATTGCAAAAAAAAGTAATTTTTTTTTTCATTTTGTGACCAATTAGATAGTAAAATATGTCATATTGTATATTTGTATTAACCGGAGGTGATGGGTCGTTAGAGGACTAAACAGCAGTGAGTGAAATCGATAATTTTTACTAATGACAATGACTAAATTGATAACATCTTAAAAGTTAAGTAACCATCTATATATTTTACCATTCAATTTATTGCATTGACTCGATATGCTCTAAACAACTAAAGTACCACGAGAAAGTAGGGATGGCAATTCAATCTGAATCTAATCTGAATCCAATTTGATCCGAAGGAATTTATCCAATTCATATTCAATTGAAAAAAAATCTGAATTCGAATCAGAAAAAATATCCGAGTCCTAATAGGAGATGGATTGGATATGGATCATGCCAAGATCCGATGCGAATCTGAATCCGATTCAAATCTATGTCCGATCCGAATCCGACACATCCGATCCATATCTAAGTCCGAATTAAAACATTTATGACTTTTAATTTCTTAAAACAAAATATCATGTATAATATTTACATTAAAATAATAAGACAACATAAATAAAGTAAAAAAAATGTTAAACTAAATACATAAAAAGAAACACACACATATATATATATCGGATGAGAACATAAATGTATATATTAGGTAATTTGCAATAATGGTGAAAACAAAATTAACTTATATATATTCGTATTAAAAGTGATAATAAAAATATAAATATCTTTAAAATGCAAGTTAAATAATAATAGTATTTACTATGATTTATATATATTAATTAACCATAATATAGTGTAATATATCTATTTATACCATATGCATATATACATAAATATGAAAAAAATAAATGTAAGATAAAATTATAGATAAACAAACAATAAAATAAATACAATGATAAAATTATAGATAAACAAACGATAAAATAAATACAATGGAGAAACAAATAAATGTAAATATCAAAGAATTACCAAAAATTTAAGAAATTAGTGAATAAAATAGTAAATGACGTGAAATTATAAGATAAAGTTACGATATATTAGGCTAAAATTATGAATTAAAATATAAAGTAAATTAAAAGCATAAATAATAAACACAAAAATTTAAATATAGTCAACAAACAAGAGACAAAAAATGAATAAGTGCATAATTAAATGACAAATTAAAAATGCAAAAAATTAAATACACAAAATTATGGACTGATTTGTATTAAAATAAAATTATTAGAGGGCCAAAACACAATATACCCTAAAGACGTTAAAATTCGCGGATCTACCCCTCAAACTTGGGTCAACACTAAGGATGATAATTTAATCTGAATCTGATCCAAAAAAATCCGATTGAAAAAAATCTAAATCCGAAAAAAATATCTGAGTCTGATTGTAACGGATTCGGACTTGAATTTTATACAGTCCAATCCAAGTCTGATCCATTGTCATCCCTACGAGAAAGGGCTGAGAAATTAAATAAATAAATAATGTTGTTTCATAAAATTATTATTATTATTATTATTATTATTATTATTATGATTATTATTAGATTCGTCTCGCTCAATTGGAATTAATTAACGTATAACAAATGTTTTCATTTTATTAACTTATCTTCTATTATTTTAATAATTTAGTTTGATTCTATTATTCTTTTTATTTAGTGACCAATTAAATCGTGACACATGACATAATATTATTTTTGATATAATATATGTTTATTTTATTGTTCATATTCGGGATTCATGACTCTCATTTCTAATAATGTCTTCTCTAAAATTCGAACCTGAATTTTCTTTTTAGGAGGGCAATGTGCTTTGTCATTGCCCTCAACATTTGTTGGTAATATTATTTACGATGATGTATTATTCATTTTTATCTCATTTATGACAAATTAGATAATAATACATGTTATTGTATTGTCGGAAGTGGTTTGCGGTCAGAAAATTTAATGGTAGTGATTGAAATTGAGAAGTTTTGCTAACAGTAGTGACCAAATTAATAGCACTCTAAAAGTTGAGTGACTCAATTGCAATGCTTGTTTTGTGGTGACAAAATCTCAAACAAAAACGGAATTAGGACAAATTGGAAGAGGCTAAGTATCAATTAAGCATTTAAATTTAAAACATATGGGAGATAAAAATCTTTTATATTAATATTTATATTTAAAAATACCTAAAATGTCAATATACCAAAAAAATTTGATAGATATTTTAATTAATATTTAACCGAGCAAAACAAAATAGAAAAGTACACAAAATCAATTACTCGTTCAACTGAATAAGTAAATTTAATATTTAAACAATTTGCATGCAACATGTTAATAAAAAAAAACACAACGGTTCAAATTTAAATATTTACAAAGAGATGTTTTAACGTTCCGATTTTTATAAAATACGAATATCGAATTAAAGTATTAGAATTAATTATTTGATTGCTAACAAGTGTTGGGTGTCTTGGTAAAATACATTATATTTCCAAGAAAATGACGAAAGTTCAAATCTTGAAAACTACATCATTAGGAGGAGCAGCCTCACACTCTTAACATAGACTATAAGACGAATATACATATCATTAGGAGGAAGAACCCGAAATTTCGTTCTTCCCACACTGCATACAAGTGAGCATTCCATACAGTTTTGAGAATAAACACTAAGAGAGGCTTTCCTTTTTAAGAGATCGAGTAACCCATTCAAGCTAAATCATAAAGTTGATAAACTTATACAAACTAAAATTGTATACCCTTTGTGTATAAAAATATTTTTTATTTATAAACATAGACGGAGCTACATGCATAGGCGGGATGTTTGTTGACACCCAAAATTTTTGAAAAAATATATTTTTATATAATTTGTATATAAAAAATTAAAAATATATATAATTGACACTTATTTATATATAAATTGACACCCTTTTGTAAACAATTAACTTCTCTTAAATATCGTTCAAAAAAATAACATCCTTTAGATAAATTTTTGACCCGCCCTTGTATATAAATATATGCCGATATTATTTAATTCTTCCTTTGTGGACTGAGAACTGAAAAAAATAAATAAATAAATAAATAAGAATGAGAGAGAGGTAGGTTAGTGTTGTAGGTTTATGAGGTTTAGTCTTTTGTAATATTTCATGAAGTTTGGTAGCACACAAGCTGATTTAAGCAAATAAAAGTTATGGTACGTCGCTCTGCTTTCGCCATGCATGAAAATGAAATAGGTCAGATTTTTATTTTTAACTTTTTAAAGTTCGTCCTAATGTTCTTATTCGAGTTTATATCTTCTTTTTAATTATTTTTAAAGATTCAAAATTTAAATTTTTTTCATTAAAATATATTTTATTATTACACTCTATACTTGTCCCGGAAAGCCTAAAGTGCGGCGCATTAATTTAAGGCTTAAAAACGGCACAATCGAAATGTTAAGAAAATAGAACCTAAAGTGTTACGACACAATCGAAATGTTATAAAAAGTGTAACATTTTTGCGGATTCCGCACTGCACCCGCCCCAATTAGGGTGGAGATGAGTATGAGTTTAGTGGATAGTGGACGGTTGTGGATATAAAAAGTTATACCATCCATGGGTAGTGGGTAGGTGATGGATTTGAGACCTTACCTGCATTGTATCGTCCGCATCCACCCCTCACCCCGCATCCACCCCACTAACTACCCGCCATATGAATTTTGAAATAAATTTACAACTTATTCTTTAAATTTATACCGCCATTAGTTAGTTAGATGTAGCTAAGTAAAATTTATACCGGCATAAATGCGCTTTAGTTAAGTTAGCTATAGTTAGTTAGTTGTTGTTAAATTTATACATGTGTAAATGTATTTTATATATGCACTTGATCAATCAATAAAATATGCAAAATTTTATTATTCTTTACACAAGTCTATGGTATATTTTTACATAATTTGATATTAATGGTTGTTTGTCAAGTGGGTATGGCCGGTCGAGTACAAGTTGGGTGATGGACACCAAATTAGTTAGTGAGTGTGGGTGTAGATTTGAGAATATACCCACTTAGGCGGGTGTGAATTTGAAAAATAGTACTCGTCGTGGGTGGTGGATAGATGATGGATATAAAATTTTTGATATGAATATGAGGAGGAGGTATCCGCACCTGCCCCCCTCAGTTGTCATCCCTAAGCTCAGGGGACAATTTACAGAAAAAATAATTTAGAGAACAATTTGACTAAAATTACCAAATTTCGAGGATGATTTGTGTTTTAATTTTTTTAAATAATCATTTGATTGACTTATAATTTAAGTCTTTATTTAATAGGGAATTGTTTGTGAGGTTTAATAAGTAGCAAAATTATACAACTAATCATTGAGTGGCGTCTTTGTTTTTTTGTAATCTCATGTAAATTAAAGGATAAAATAAGAGAGAGAAAAAGTACATTAAATAACATGTAAAGAATAAATTCAATAAATAGTTTTAGTGAGAAAAATGTTATTATTTTTATGAAATTTGAATATGAGTAGTTATGTGTTTTATCTGTATGGTGTATTTAAATTTATGACTTAAAAATATACATTATCATGAGACCGCGGTAAAATTGTTCAAAAAATGTAATGCATTAAAAAAGCACGGGAGAAATTTTAAATGGATAGTTTTTTAAATAAATTAAATGGATAGTTCAATGGACTATGATTGTATTTTAATCATTTTATAATAATATAATATATATATATATACATGTTTAGAAAAACTTTTGAACCAATAACTATATTTTTTTATTATATATTGTATTTCGAATTTGTCATTATAAACTTTATTACATTTTTTATAAAAAAAAATTAATCAAGAAATTTAATTTTATCATAACACTTCGTCAATAAATTAATGTGATAATAGAAAATGTTTCATTATAGAAAAACATATATAATCCTTAAAAAAACTTTATAAGACAATAGAGATTAGTTAGCATTAGTAGGCTTAGAATAGGAGGAGAACAAGTTCAATGTATTTTTTTGTAAATTATTCAATGGACCACTGAGAGGTTAAAGTTGACTTAATTATGTATATAAAACCAGGTTATATTATTGAAATTAATTAATATAATTAAAGATAATATACTTATGCATTTAAATATTATTTTTCTCTCAATTTGAAAATGTGGGCATAACCAATAGGGTTGGTCCAAGTGGTAAACAGCTTGGTATCGCGGTTGAGAGCCTTATCTACTAAAACTAAGTGTGTGACACGAATCGGTCTGGATGACAAAGCCCCTGAAACTGCAATGGCAAAAATAATGTAGACATAAACCTGTCAAAACAATCCGAATCTGGAGCTCACAACCATTTTTACAAGAGTTAAGGATCCATAATCCCAATTATTGATTAATCATTGCTTAATGTTATTTAATCCTTATATTAATATAAAGGGAATTATCTCGAATCGGGAAGCCAACTAAAAAATATAAAGAGAATTAATTTTATATTTTATATTTTTAAATTTAAATTTAAAAAATTATTTTAAATAATATAATTAAATTATAAGGACTAAAAATAATTAGATTTGTAATTTATACGTAATATGGTACTAAGTGGAATTTGACTCATTGAACAAAGCCCGAGTTCACCAATTCAATAATATAATCCATTAGTTCAATTAAAAGTTCATTTAAGTATAGATATACAATTTTCATTTTAAACAAGAGCAATAAATTAAGTACAAATATTTTTATTGACATTTTACTTTAATAAGATTTAGAATTTGTAAAAAAAATCCTAAGTAAGTATGCATTTTTTCCTTTATACATTAAATTAATAAAATTTTTAATATAAACTAGACTTGTTTTCCCAAAAATAAATATGAAGTTACACCCATGAGGCTTCATACATTCGCCATCGTGTAATATGATTAAAAGCATAACTATATTACTTATATATTAATAAAATAATATTTTTGTATAACGATTATTTTTTATTGTTCTTTCGATTCTTTAAAGTTCCTCGATGCTTTGTCTTGACCAATTTGTTAAATTAAAATCTGTAATTGTTGGCACATATGTAAAATGTGTGATGCTATTATAAAGTATGACATAAAATTAAGTGACTAATTATGTTAGCGTGTCATATGTATTAAAGTGTCATGAAAATAAAAGTGTAGATACCATAACATATATTTATAATTCAATGAGGGGTAGATTTATAAATATTTAATAATTAATTTAACAACCAACTATATAAAGAGGTAGTGGTCCTCAAAAAATAAGTTAACTTGTATTACTATTGTTCCCGTCAGGGAGTTTTTACACCAAGGGCTTATTGATCTTTTTAAAAGATCATAACCACCTTTTATGCGATTAATACCAAAGGATACAAGGTTTTCAGTTCATCAATGAATTCATGTATGCTTCCGCATTTAGTTTAATCGGTTCATTGTTCTTGATAATTTGACATGGTAGATCATGAGTTAGATTTCATATTAATTTATGGTTTGGTTCTAGCATAATCTAGACCGGCTTACGTCGCACACCTGATTTTGGTGAGTGAATTTTCCAACGAAATTTTTTTGTATGCACAAAACCTCAAACTCGAAACATGTTTAAATGATACTAAATTGATTACCACTTGAACCAACCTCGTTTGTTTTGTACAATGGTTATTGATTTGTTAAAACGCAAGTAGTCACTAGCCTTAAGACAAGTAAAGATCAAGACAAGAAATGACAAAAACAAATTGTTAAACTTACAACTAATCTTAACATTGTCCTTTTGGGGTCAGCTATTTATTGCTTTCGAAGCCTTGCTTCTTCTCCCCACACAAGCCAACTTTTGAAAGCTCGAACACAAGGCAGGCACTGTTTCTTCTCGGTCTGAAAATGGGTTCCAAGTCAGGTGAAAACAAGCCAAAAGCGAAGCACAGGAGGGGCTTATGGTCTCCTGAGGAAGACGGAAAGCTCAGAAACTATGTCCTCGAACACGGACATGGTTTTTGGAGCTCTGTTCCCATCAATGCAGGTCTCCTCACTTTCTTTTTCAGATATTTCTTAAAACCCTAGCAGTGTTCTAATATCTTGTTAGAAAACACGCAACATAAAATATTACCAAACAATCGAAAAGTTATACTTTTTAATGATATTTTAGGTTCTGTGTTTTTACGACAAATTTCGAAACTTGTTAAAAAACACAAATTTAAAATATTATCAAAAAATGTAATATTTTAAGTTGTATAATAACATTTTAGATTTTATGTTTTTCGTCATTTCAATTGTGTCTTTTTTAGTCTTAAATTAAGTTGTTTTAGATTAGACTCACTCTCTTGTTCTTCTTCTACCAGTGCTGTTTATTTTCGATACTTGTCAAAAATTATAAAAATATCAACATAAAATATTATTTAAAAGTTTAAAATTTTAAATTTTTAAACAAATTTTAAAACTTACCGTTTTTAAGTACTCTATACATGCTGCCTTTTATTCTTCTTTGTTGGTGCTGTTTATTTTATTTTTAACTGTTGAGGAAGAAGGGATTGTTCTTACAAAGGTAACTGAAGTGTCGTTCTCATGTAATAAAAGATCATTTTGTACTTTTGTCGACGTAAAACATTAAAAAAATTGTTTTGGGTGTTATGGCGACGCTGGAGTCAACAACAATATTTCGTGGTGAAATATTGGAGTTAAAAAAGAAAATGGATAAAGTGACAATGAGTACCTAAACTTTTTAATGTTTTCAATTTAATCTCTATTTTTTGTCTATATTAATCTTGGAACTTGATAGTTTTTTTCTAACTCGATCCCTCAAGTTCAAGTTTTAATATTTTTGTTCAATTTAATCTCTATATTATAATACAGAGTTTTTTTTCTACATGTATATGTTTAATTTTTTTTTTGGAAAATTAGTCATGTGAAATAAAAAGGTGTAATTTTTCTTTTTTAGGATTGAAACGGAATGGGAAGAGCTGCAGATTAAGGTGGCTTAATTACTTGAGACCGGGGTTAAAGCGAGGGGCGTTCACGCCGCAAGAGGAGGAGACAATCCTCACCCTTCATCATTTGTTAGGCAACAAGTAAGCAACAACATTGTTCTATTAAAATAAAGCGTGTTATAAGTTCTCGAACTTTTGAAAATAAATTAATTACGTCTTTGAATTATTTTGCACCCAATTAGATCATTATACTTCAGAATTCATTAAGTCACTCATTTAATCAACATTGACAGTTAAATCTAATAATTTTTTGCGTTGATTAGATGGTCCCAAATTGCACAAAATTTGCCTGGAAGAACAGATAATGAAATCAAGAACCACTGGCATTCGTATTTGAAGAACAGAATCGCAAAGGCCGAAGAACTGGAATCCCAAGCCATCAGGACTCAATGCACCACCTTAACCTCAGAAAACAAAGAACCCGCGTCGTCTCCTCAAAACCTCTCGGACAATTCACCGAGCTATGAACCGTTCAACTGCATTGTGAACCCAATTCCACCGAAGGTTTTATTCGCAGAGTGGCTATCACTCGACCGAGAAGTTGGGAGCTTCACGGATTCAAGTAAGTCGGTGGCTCCGTCCGACGAATTTAACCACGGTCCAAGCTCGAACTTCCAAGATCCTTTCGTGAATGCATATTTGTTAAACGAAGGATCATTCGACAATGATCTTATCGGTGAACTAAATAATACATCGTCAGTAAATGAAATATTTAGCTCACAATTCAAATTCGAAACACAAATTTCAGAGACCGGGTTCGTTGGTTCTTTATATATGTACATAATGTACATGTAAAATAAGCTTTAATGTTTAGTTGATTGTTATTCCATGAAGTTGTTCTTGGTGTACCCATAGTTTTAAGATTTTTTTTCTATTTTAAATAATGTGGAAATTAATGATGATTATGATTAAATAATATTTATATATTTATATTAAAATCATTTTTTATATTTACTCATTTCACCTACCTGTGTATCTTCTTTTAACCTTTCCAATTATACAGTCTATGATTAGTTTGATTACGAGTATATATATTTTATAGTTAAAATGCCTCTTCAGTTGATCTTCATCACCGATACGTCAGCCTATTATGTAATTAGTAGCGAATTCAAAAATATTTTTGAAGGAGAACACATATATTAACATTATATTCGAATTCAGTTTTATTTATTATTTAGCGTATTTAAGATTGATTCTTTTAGCTTTCACCAACATGTTTATTTATTGTTTGTGAACATATTTGCTTAACGTTCGCGAATATGATCATTTATATGTTCGCAAACATAAGCGACTAGTTGTAAACAAGTTAACAATATTCTATTTATTATGGTGAAAATAAGTTATCAATGTAAACATTAGTAAATCGGAAAATAACAGTGTAAATAAGTTACTACGTACTTATAGACATCTTTAGTCAGTTCTTTATTATAATTTATATGGTTGGAGACAAATAAAATTTGAGGATGGACACAAATAAAATTTTAAGGTAAACACGATCAATAAAACATATAACTTATAGAAAAAAAATTCAAATTCTAAAGTGAGCACATGTCCATCCTGAAACAAAAGGTGGATACGCCACTATACATAACATACGTGTATATAATACACACGTAGAGATACGTGGCTTGACTTATGTGTATGTATATATATACATACACTTTACTCAATATATATATATAGAGAGAAAGAGTTAGGATCCGTATTTATACTGTTAATTTTAGCCATTTATTTCACTCATCCAACGCTATTTCAAATTCAAAAATTTTACGCAATGTATCAAGATCCTATCCTATATATATATATATATATACACGTGTAGAGATACATGATGTAGACGTAGGCTATGTAACAGACGTATCTGATACGGTCGGGGGTAGCTACTCATCGATCTAATGTCGTATTCCTTCCCATACTCTATCATCGAACCTTCCATTTTGGTCGTCGCTGCTTTAGGTAAATATAACATAATATAATAATATCTACTTGATTTAATATATGTATCCTTTTGAATAATAATTAAATATATTCCACATGTTCAACTATTCACCCATCATGAAATCTTTTAGAATATCATTTGTACAATTAGTATTTTGTTTGAAAATTTTGAGATAAATCAATGTGTGTTTCTCAATATATATAATAAATATCAGAGTAAACCATATCAAATTAAAAATATGTTAATATATATTTTATAATGTGTTCAATAAAACCAACAAATAAATTTCTAATGCTTAATTTCGTATATGACACGTCATGTGTACCGTGCGTCACAAATAAATACATTTTGTTAACTTAATTATTAATATCGGTGCGTTGTGACATTCTATCTACCAGAATAATTAAGATGACCAATAACATAATGTAATATCAATAGGACAACTTGTTTAAGAAATATATATATATATATAGTTAAATCGAATGATTTTGGAACACTTTGCAAATTACAATTGAGCAGACGGCTCTAATAATAACATTTTGTGTTAATACAATATTTATTTATTTATTTAATTTCTCGGCCTTTTCTTGTTGTGCTCATGTGATCAGAGCATATTAAGTCAGTACAAGAAATTCAAAAATAGTGTACACCAAATTAATATATATAGGGGGACAAATCCAAAAATACAAAATTTATACATATAAACATACATATATATGCAAATATATACACTTTTAAATACTCAAATTAATTTAGACAAATAATAATTTTATTTTCTTCTGATTTAATTCATGAAAACATTCGATTATTATTATTATTATTATTATTATTATTATTATTATTGCATGCATGGACCACAAACTTGTCTCATTCAATATATGTATATATGTATGTATATTTAGGAATTAATTGAGAACTATTTGTTTTATTATTTGTTGTGCTTTTTGTTGTTGTTGTTGAATAGAGCTATATGTTTTGTTAGGCCATATAGGAATGATTTGTTGAAAGAACTATTTTGACTTTATGTATTTATTTTTTTAAGAAATAAAAAAAAAGAATGAGAGAGACGGTGGGTTTAGGGTTTAGGGTTTAGGGAATGATATAAATTCAATGTACTTTTATTCCGAACTCTACAAATTAATAAGAAATATTATTATAAAAAAACCAGTTGGTTCAGTATGATGAAACGTTAAGTTTCTCGAGTAATTTTAAAGATTCAACTTTTGATATTGTAAAGGAAGAAAAATAAGTTTGGCAGGTCACTTTTTTTAATAGATCTCTACAAAATTTGATTTAAATTAGTCGACCAATAAATCGGACACTGATAATTAAAAAATATTATTAATTTTTAAAAATATCTTACAATCTATAACTTTTACGCGATGAGAACTACAAACCATCCTCACAAATGTTACTCAACACAAACAAATCCTACATGCCCTTTTGTTACTTGATCCTAAAGATTCTTATTTTAAGAGATTCGCTAATTTGTTTAGTGGCTAAATATGCTTATATTGTTTTATTTTGTATGAGTTCGAATCTTGACATTTATTTTAACAATGTAATGCCTTTCTATTTAATAAAAAAATATTATTTTCTAATAATTATAAGAGAAATATTCATTTATTAAATAAATTTAATAACCAAATAATCTTCCACCAATGAAATTATACTTCAACCTACACTAAACGCCAATCAAAGTTTAATTTAGGGTAAAGTACCTAAATGGTTACTAAACTATCCTTGAAAAAATAAAATAGTAACTAAACTTTCAAAAGTTACAAAATGACCTAGGAAAAAAGTCATTATTTATTCAAAATAATTAAGCATTTTAATTAATCAACAAATTTATTAGAAACATTTGTGTTTTATTGATAATATATTTTTGCTCAGCTTATTCATAATATATATTAACACATTTTGTAATAAAGTTGCATAAATAATGCCAAAACAATTATTGCAAAATAAAAGACTTATACAACTAATATAACAAAGCTGTAAGTCATATTGGATACACAACCAATAGAATCTTATTATAAAATAAATATATAATTTGTTTCATTTGTTGTGGACAACAATTTTGTTTTAAAATATAGTATGACATATACACATAATGCAATATTATTCTTAAAAGGCTTAAATACAAAATAAGTGCTCAAATTATTTTATTTGTAATAGGTGTTTAAAATATTTTTTGCTCGAAATAAGTACTTAAAATTTTATTTTTGATTGAAATAGGTGTCTAAAGTTTCATTTTTGGTTGAAATAGGTATCTTAGTTGACTTTAAAACAAGCCAAAAATAAAACTGTAGGCACCATCTATTTCAGCCAAAAAAATAGTTTGAGCACCTATTGTAAAAAAAATAGTTTGAGCACTTATTTTGTAGTTAAACCTTCCTAAAATATACAATTAACAAATTAGTAGCCTCTCTGTTTTTCAATCACATGCAAAAATGGCATAAAATAATACGTTTGGAATAAAAAATAGATATTCGAATGTTATATTGTATTCGTAACTTTAAAGAAAAATCATTGTATTATAATCTAATGTTTAAAGTGTTTATGTCTATTCACATTGTCTACTGTTTTCTAACGTATATATCTATGTATTATACATTTATTATTTTGATCCTAATTTTAATTAAAAATTATTTAATATTTCTCTAATAAAATGATCACAAGAATTTTAGAAGTGTGATTGAACCGATCGAAACTATTAATTCAAATTTAAATTTTTTTGACTGTATTTTTTAACTTCCTTTGTTATTCATATTCTTTTTTTATCTTATACAAACAACATTACTTCGGGCCTATTTGGCATGGCTTAAAAATGAACTTTTGCTTAAAGAAACGACTTTTTACCCATAAACACCAAACACTTATTGGAGTGAAAAATCACTTAAAAAAATGATTTTCCGCTCAACCTCAAAAGTTAAGATTTCTAGCTTTTGGCGTGGAAAAATCTGAAGTTACTTTTTTACTCTTAATTATTAACACTAATGTTAATATTAATATATTAAAATAATATTAAATATAATAATTATTATATTAAACTAATATTTTATATATAAAAATTTACTAATAATTGTTGTGGTTTTTATATTTTATTATTTAAGTTGATTTTTTCTTATATAATAATATTAATAAATTTTGTGATAAGGAATTTAGACATCATTTATGTTCATTTATTTTTACTTTATAATATATGTCTAAAATAAATATTTTATCTTTTTAAAACTATATTTTGACAGCAATGTTAAACACTAAAATCTTATAATTAATTTTTCAAAGTCATTTTATTACTTTCTAACAGTACTTTTAAAAGTATTTTTCAAAAATTATGCTAATTACGCTAAAAATACATTATTTGACTATTAAAAAATACATTATTTGAACCTAAATTATCGAACTAAAATAAATCATTTTATACCATTGGAACCGGCAACCGCACTCAAGTTGTTTTGACCACGTACTCCTCGGTCTACCTAATACAATATTGGGTAAAGTAGAAACATATGTCATTTAATTATGAGTAAAGTTACATTTAAGTCATTCAATTATTAAAAGTTATATTTGGTCATACTTCATATTTAAAAAATATATATTTATTTGTGTATTAGATTAATTAAAGATTTCAAATGAAATACTCTAATGTTAACGATAATATACAAGTGATTTGAAAGAAAAATGACTAAATTGATGTACTTTTTTTCAATATGAAGAGTGATCTAAACGTAATCTTACCCATAATTGAGTGACGCAAATGTAACTTTTAATAATTAGGTGACCCAAATGTAACATTTAATAATTGAGTGACCCAAATATAACTTTTAATAATTAGGTGACCCAAAAACAATTTTTAATTATACGTCGACAAGCCTTTCCATACCATAAATAGATTTTCTTTCTTTATTCAAACGCCTACATACAAAATAAGTACTTAAACTATGTTTTTTTTCTTTTTGTAATAGGTACTTAAAATATTTTGGAGCTGAAATAAGTGTCTAACGTTTTATTTTTAGCTAAAATAAATGTCTAAAGTATTTTTTGACTGAAATATGTGCTTAATATTTTATTTTTTGTTAAAATAGGTGTCTCATTTGACTTTAAAATAAACCAAAAATAAAATTTTGTGCATCTACTCCAGCTAAAAATACTTTAAACATCTATTTCAACAAAAAATAAAACATAATTTTAGCACTTATTTTGTAGTTAAGCCTTATTCAAATAACAATTCGATTAAATAGATGGTCAGATTTTTGAACCAATTAAAACAACTTTTTATTTTAAATATAAG
Source organism: Hibiscus mutabilis (assembly GCA_019671005.1). Taxonomy (NCBI): domain Eukaryota; kingdom Viridiplantae; phylum Streptophyta; class Magnoliopsida; order Malvales; family Malvaceae; genus Hibiscus; species Hibiscus mutabilis. The sequence continues at coordinate 672,339 of CM033750.1, forward strand.
CTGTCGGTACGCAAAAAAAATATCGAATATTTTTAATCATTGTAAAATATTAAAACAAAGTTCAATAAACAAAACTTCTCTCCATTTTAAATTGAATATTTATACAAGTATTATTTTGGAACATTCCCTTAATATATTCCCTTTTCTTTTTATCCACGTTAAAACTTTTTACTTTATATATTCCTTTTCTTTTCTAACTTGTACTACAATATGTACAATTTATTTTTAGATTTTTTTGAAAAATTTCAGTGCCATTATTATTTTAAGATTAAGCCAAAGTTACTTGGAACTTTCCGGAATTGAGTATTCCTTCGAATTATTAATTGCTTATCGAAATAAGACATTAATTTTTTTTTAAGTAAAATTAAAGTTTAAATTTTAATATTTTGAAGGAAACAAATTATATGTATAGCTTTTAGTTGTTTTTAGGGTGCACGTATTGTTTTAACTTTTAAGTTATTTTTATTGGTTAAGATTTTTGTGGCTTTGTATATCTCATCAGACATGTCTTTTGAAAAAAAGATAATAGTTTCGTGACAAATAATATTAGAACAACAATATATATATATTGAACAATGGGATCTGAATTATTAATCAACATGAAAGATATTACAAATACAATATATTAAAAAGAGATAAAAAAAAAAAGAAATAGTCCACTCAAAATCTCATACAAAGGTGTAAAGAAAAACAAACTCTCATTGAGATTAGCATATCATCAAAAACCATAAACCTTCATAAATTTCCTTGTCTCTAGTCAAACGAGACGCTTTACGGGATAAAAAATAGTGGTGAGCGAACCAAACTATCAGGTAAATTGCTCCGCTACACAGTTTTAATTACATCGGCTAGTAAACCATCAAACGAGTGGGGATCAATCTTTTTTATGACCACCGACAGAATCAAATCAGAAAGCTAGCGCCGTGATGATCTCTAAACACCAAACGATCGCTACGGTATGCTGAAATCATGTCAAACGACAGATCAAACTGTAATACCCATTTTTTTGTCCGGACCACAAATTATATTCGAACCAAATAAAAATAAATTAATCCAAAGCAAGGCATGCCATCCCTTGGCCATGCCCTGCAGCCCTCCCCCATGCTTCCCATGCCCCTGCAATATTTCCCCACACGTCACTTCCCCATGATTTCATTTCCATTCCAATTCATTTTAAAGGCACACCACCACAAAGGAAATGGCCGACCATTTTGGAAACAAAAATTGGAGAATTGAAAAGAAGAAAGCACAACAAAATTGAAATAGGGGAGAGCCGGCAATTTGAAACAAATTTGGTTTGGGTATTTATTTTTTTATGTATGTTTATGGTGTATTTTTTTTTATATAATGACGTTTTATTAGTAATCTCTTATTTATTTTTTAGTTATCACGTTTTATATGCTTTTATGTTCATATCTTTCTATATGTTGTTAGGATGTTAGATTAATTCTTGATGGTTGTTTAATATTTGTTTTTAAATTTTCTCATATGTAAATATGTGTGTTTACTTTCATCATGATGTGTAGTCGTTTATGGCTTTTATTTGTGTATATGTACGTATGTATATATGTTTTTAGTATGCATCTATGTACATTGCGTCATATATATGTGTATTAAGTTGTGTATTACCTACATATGTTAAGTAATATATGAGAGTATATACTATGTTTCTTTTAGTATATGTTTATATAATACTATATTTATATTTATTGTTTTCGCCATATTTTTTTTGTATACGTATATGTTATATATTTTAGTATGTGTTATTTTAGATTCCTTATTATATTAGTCTTATTATTACTATTATTATTACATTTATACAGAATAATCTATTTTCTATATGTTATATATATATTAAGATTATATTTTTATTATTATGTATATATACGTATAGTATTCTAATATGTATTTATTACGTATATGTTTTTGGTATGTGAAACATGTTTTATATTATTATGTATATTTAATTTTTTACAACCTATATTTTACGTGTAACTTTTTATATTTTATATATTAGATGTATATATATATATATAAGATTTCATGTATATATTGTTGTTTGCACATATTATTATGTTATTACGTTAATTAATATTTGTGAATAAGTTAGATTAATATTTATGTATGTATGTTTTAGATTAGTATTGTATTTATGTTATATTAGTATTTTATTATGTTAGTATTTATTTATATTTTTATCGCAATGTATTTATTTATATTTGCCATGTTTTTTAAGTTTGCATAACGAACATATATTTTGTCAATGCGGTGCCCTTTTATTCGAGCGTAAACGGGGCCAGTATCAGGCGTAGTGATAGTGGTTGGGCGTTTATTATCGAATAACGGGCCTTTAAAATTTACTCGCACATATAACCAAATTTTAATTTAATCGTCACTTTAATCCGGAAAGTTTAATATTAATAAAGCGGTAATTATTAAAGTACCAATTTTGGGCGGTGTGGGGGTGCTAATCCTTCCCCATCCGTAACCGACTCCCGAACCCGATATTTTGAAATCTCTGGTTTTCTACGGTGTCCGGTCCACCTTGAGTGGCCGGTGGCGACTCCATTTTTAAATAAAACACGAGTTTTCTAAAATCCCACGCGGAATACAACATTTCCAAAAAAAATAAAACACTTTCATCTTTTTTAGCGAGAAAAAAAAACATCGCTACAGATGGCAACTCCGCTGAGGAAATTTTTGTTTTTCAAAAACAAATGAGAGTCGAGCTTTTTCAAATAATTACCGCTTTATTAATATCGAAAATTCCGGATTAAAGTGACTATTAAAGTAACATTCGGTTATAATTGCATGTTTATTTTAACGCATTTAAAATATGGCATATAAACCCGTTTTTAAGTGAGGGAAAATGCTAATGCTTTCGTGGAGATATCGTTCTCCCGTATAGGCCTAGCAAGTACCTTCGGGGCTCGAGTACATTATACTTTCGTGAGGATATCGTTCCTTCGTATGGGTATAAGCAAATGGGTCCCCCTGAATTGAACCCGGTTGAAATGAGCCTATAATGGGTGATGACCGGGGGCCTTTCTACTCTTAGTAGAGGACGGCAAGGACAATTCGGGTACCTCTTAGCACCAAAACTACATATAGTGAGCCGTAGGAGCCAACCCTTTAGAGCCATGTGAAACTCTGCCCGATTAGTGGTCACCCTATTTAGGCTCTGGTGCCTTATTTCTTGTTTATGTACAATTTTTTATTACTCTATTTTTATTTGTTTTATTTAATCGTTTTATTTGCTACTAACTCGTTTCATTTTATTCTCATCGCATTTATTTCACCTGCATCATTGCACAACATCATCACAATCTTAATTTTGCATTGCATCGATTTAGGACACATTTTGCATGCATTCATTTTCAGAATAATAAAACTAATCCTCGGGTTACCCTATTAAATACAACAAAGATGGTCGATCTAGCACCTTATAAAGCCTCTTACAAAAGTTTGGTCTTGGGGCATGTCCAAAAGCAGCCCTCTACATCTTTTACAAATATTGTGCCTCTAACAATGTCCCAGTCTAGGGGCATTCTTTGCTAAGGTTCAGCCTTCATTGTCGAGTCAAACTCTTGCATCTTTGACCACAGTCTGCAAAAATGCACCTAATCCAATAATAATAATAATAATAATAATAATAATAATGAGCTGCCATGAACCAACACAATTTATAAACCCAACCTAGGGGGCAACAGAATCCACACTCAAAGTGTCAAATTCAAGAGCAATTTCAGACGATGGCATAGGAATTAATAAAATGTTGGGGCATGCACCCAGATGACTGATCGAACCCAAGTTGAGGTTGGGGCACCGTCACATACAAAAAACCAAGATCCTGACGGGACCAGTGAGGAGTCGGGCATCCCTTTGAGGGCAAAAAAAATCATATCACATTCATGCATTTAGTTGCATTCATCTTGCATTTTGCAAACGTCATACATTTAGATTAAGTGCATACACCAAAGTCACCATGCATTTAGGGTAGACACATGCATTAGATACATTCATGCAATCTTGCTTGTACATAACAGGTCTAGGAAAAAGACCGAGTACCCTCGACATGGGGGCAATGACAAGAAGGCCAACCCTAGTCTTGAAGGAGGCCAAACACGAAGAAGATGGAAACGCCCAAAATAAAAGGTATCAGCGACAAAATCTTTGACAATTACTGACAAATGCTTTTTTCCTTTGTAGGATTTGATTCCTCTAACGATGGTGTGACGGATGCCAGCATTCCAGATCTTACCCTCTGCCGATAGAAGTAGAGTAATTTTTTTCCCAGACATAGTCTCGCTGTCAATAGTACAACAATTCAACATCTTGCAAATCATGCCTCCATCAGTGGTGTGGTGTAGCAGATCAAATCCTATCCAGATCTTGCCTCCATCGGCGGTGTTGCAGATCAAAGTTTCCATTCGGTCCTACCTCTTCGTCGGTGGTGTAGTGGGTCCTACATTTTCCTGATCTAGTATCTCCGTCAGTGGTGTGACTGATCAAATCATCTCTGGTCTTGCCTCTTCGACGGTGTTGCAGCTAGACCTAAATTTTACTCAGAATTTACCTGTTTATCAATCAAAAAAGAAAAAATAAAAAAATGAAAAAAAGAGAAAAAATAAAAAATCAAAAAGAAAAAATGAAAAAATGAAAAAAGAAATGAAAAATGAAAAGAAATGAAAAAAGCAAAAATTAAGGAAAATAAAAAATGAAGAAAAATGAAGAAGAAGAAAACTATCCGGTTCTGCCTCCTCGTCGGTGTTGTAGCTTGGTCAAAATTTACTAACTTTCTAGTTGTATCAATGTTGTATCTCAAAAAGAAGAAAAAAGAAAAAAAAGAAAGAAAAAGAAAAAAGCAAAAAAGGAAAAAAGAGAAGAAAAAAGAAAAAAAGGAAAAAAGCAAGAAAAAAGAGAAAAATAGAAAAAAGAAAAATAAAAAGAATGAGAATGAGAATGAAAATGAAAAATAAAAATAAAAATAAAAGAAAAAAATGAAAAAATGAGCTTTCAACCAAATTCTAATCATGCTTCTTCGTCAGAGTCGTAGCTTGATCACAAAAAAGAAAAATTATCCGATCCTGCCTCTTCGTCGGTGTCGTAGCTGGATCAAATCTTCAGACCTTGCCTCTTCGTCGGTGTTGTAGCTTGGTCAAATCTAACTTTCGGTTCTGCCTCTTCGTCGGTGTTGTAGCTGAACCTAATTCACTAACTTCCGGTCTTGCCTCTTCGTCGGTGTTGTAGCTAGACCAAATTCACTAACTCTTGATCCTGCCTCTTCGTCGGTGTTGTAGCTGGATCAACATTACTAACTTTAGACCATGCCTCTTCGTCGGTGTTGTAGCTTGGTCAAAATTCACCAACTTTCAAGTTTTAGCAATGTTGTAAGAAAAATTCAAAAAAAAGAGAAAAAAGAAAAAAATGTGAAAAAATAGAAACAAAAAAGCAAAAAAAAAAAGAAAAAGAGAAAAGAAAGAAGTTGTCAGTTTTCTGGTCTTGTCTCTTCGTCAGAGTTGTAGCTGGATCAGACATCAGAACTTTCACCTATCGGTCTTGCCTCCTCGTCAGTGTTGCAGCTGTATCGAATTTTGTAGACCCTGTCTCTTCGTCGGTGTTGCAGCTGGGTCGAACTCCCTTTAGGTATTAGCTTATTACCAATAATGTAGCAAATAGAACTCGGTTTGGCTTCCCCAACAAACAACCCCCATTTTGAAGGCTTTGCTTCCCGAGAGTGACAAGGTGGATCAACCAAAACAAGAAAGAAGACATGCGCTGAAGAGAATGAAGATCTACTGAAGAAAGAAGACACGCGTCAAAATGAGAGAAGTTCAGCCAGATCGGACAAAAAATGGTTATTCTTTTGTCTTTGCTCTATTCATGTTACACATCAATGAGCAAAGAGGGGCAGCTGTAATACCCATTTTTTTGTCCGGACCACAAATTATATTCGAACAAAATAAAAATAAATTAATCCAAAGCAAGGCATGCCATCCCTTGGCCATGCCCTGCAGCCCTCCCCCATGCTTCCCATGCCCCTGCAATATTTCCCCATACGCTACTTCCCCATGATTTCATTTCCATTCCAATTCATTTTAAAGGCACACCACCACAAAGGAAATGGCCGGCCATTTTGGAAACAAAAATTGGAGAATTGAAAAGAAGAAAGCACAACAAAATTGAAATAGGGGAGAGCCGGCAATTTGAAACAAATTTGGTTTGGGTATTTATTTTTTTATGTATGTTTATGGTGTATTTTTTTAATCTAATAACGTTTTATTAGTAATCTCTTATTTATTTTTTAGTTATCACGTTTTATATGCTTTTATGTTCATATCTTTCTATATGTTGTTAGGATGTTAGATTAATTCTTGATGGTTGTTTAATATTTGTTTTTAAATTTTCTCATATGTAAATATGTGTGTTTACTTTCATCATGATGTGTAGTCGTTTATGGCTTTTATTTGTGTATATGTACGTATGTATATATGTTTTTAGTATGCATCTATGTACATTGCGTCATATATATGTGTATTAAGTTGTGTATTACCTAAATATGTTAAGTAATATATGAGAGTATATACTATGTTTCTTTTAGTATATGTTTATATAATACTATATTTATATTTATTGTTTTTTCGCCATATTTTTTTTTTGTATAATTATATATTATATATATTTTAGTATGTGTTATTTTAGATTCCTTATTATATTAGTCTTATTATTACTATTATTATTACATTTATACAGAATAATCTATTTTCTATATGTTATATATATTAAGATTATATTTTTATTATTATGTATATATACGTATAGTATTCTAATATGTATTTATTACGTATATGTTTTTGGTATGTGAAACATGTTTTATATTATTATGTATATATAATTTTTTACAACCCATATTTTACGTATAACTTTTTATATTTTATATATTAGATATATATATATATATATAAGATTTCATGTATATATTGTTGTTTGCACATATTATTATGTTATTACGTTAATTAATATTTGTGAATAAGTTAGATTAATATTTATGTATGTATGTTTTAGATTAGTATTTTATTTATGTTATATTAGTATTTTATTATGTTAGTATTTATTTATATTTTTATCGCAATGTATTTATTTATATTTGCCATGTTTTTTAAGTTTGCATAACGAACATATATTTTGTCAATGCGGTGCCCTTTTATTCGAGCGTAAACGGGGCCAGTATCAGGCGTAGTGATAGTGGTTGGGCGTTTATTATCGAATAACGGGGCCTTTAAAATTTACTCGCACATATAACCAAATTTTAATTTAATCGTCACTTTAATCCGGAAAGTTTAATATTAATAAAGCGGTAATTATTAAAGTACCAATTTTGGGCGGTGTGGGGTGTTAATCCTTCCCCATCCGTAACCGACTCCCGGACCCGATATTTTGAAATCTCTGGTTTTCTACGGTGTCCGGTCCACCTTGAGTGGCCGGTGGCGACTCCATTTTTAAATAAAACACGAGTTTTCTAAAATCTCACGCGGAAGAAAATATTAAAAAACAAAATAAAAACACCACCTTTTTTAGCGGGAAAAGGACATCGCTACACAAACAAACCACAAAATCCAATGAACAGCGTGCCACAAAGGCAGAAAAAACACGTGCCACAAAGCAATTTTTTTATTAAAATTAAAAAAATAAAACATAAAATAACAAGAAAAATAATGAACATCGATGGTCGACAACTAGTACTATGACTAATTGCTACTACCGGATAAACAAAAAAAATAAAAATTTTGCGATGACTATAATAAGAAAACTAGATTTAAGAAAATTAGGGGGACGATCTAATATATATTTAAAACTATTACAAGAATAGTTACAAAAATAACGCGCAAAAAAATCACTGCCGTCACGTTATTATAATTATAATTAGAATTAATTACAATAATGTACCATCAGGTTCTATTAAAAAATAATGGTACAGTTAATAATCAAATATATTTAAATGAGATTATAAGAGGTGAAACTTAAATTAATATAAAATTGCACTAAACTCACACACGATGAAATTCGAATATAGAATCTCAAAATTCTAAAAGTCAACATTATTACTAAACCAAAACCTCATTGCCCAGTGCCCGCTAACTTGAGTCCTAAATGGTACAAATTCTGCTAATAATTTCTTTTTCCTTTTAATTAAAGAATTCGTAGGTTATGAGTTTGAATTTTAGAGAAATATTATTAAAAAAGACATAAATTTCGAACATAAATTATAAAATAAAAAAAATTGTAGGTTAGGTACCACAAAGTCAATTAGATTGCAATAATATTGCTTTTAAACAGCGGGTAGCATTGATATTAATAATAAAGGTAATTTGTCTATACGGTACCTCACATATTCTAGTGTTTCTATTTTGATCATCAACTAATTCTTTTAAAATGATAATTAAGGTTATATTTTCTTATTAGAAGAAAAATATATATCTTTTTAAATATCTCGTCAACTTTACGGTAAATTTTTAATAATAATACTAAAATAAAAACAAAATATAATATTAAAATATCATTTTACCGCAAAATTAATTAAATTACTAAAACAGAAACACCAAAATAATAATAATAATAATAACCATTTTGGGGTCTGCTGTTTATTGCTTTTGTTGTCTTTGCTTCTTCTCCTTGTACATTGCCCTCCCCTTAATCTCATTGCTTTTGCCCTCCATAACCCAACTTTTTTAAAGCTAAAACAAAGGCAAACACTGGTTCCTTCTCAGGCTAAAAATGGGTTGCAAGTCATCTGAAAACAAGCCAAAAGCTAAGCACCGGCGGGGCTTATGGTCACCCGAAGAAGACTTAAAGCTCAGAAACCATGTCCTCAAACACGGCCATGGTTGCTGGAGCTCTGTTCCCATCAATGCAGGTTTCTTCATTGCTCTTTACTTAGTTTTTTTCCTTAACAATTTTCTGGGATTTTTATTTACACGAGGGATTGTTCTTGCAAGGTAATTGATGGTATCATGTAATAAATATTTGTTTTTGTACTTTTTTTGGTTTGCCTGTCGGCGTAAGACATTAAAGAATCTGTTGTTGTTGTTGGTTTTTGTGCTGATGATGCTGGGAGACAACAAAGAATGATGTTTTGTGGTAAAAATATTGAGTTAAAAAGGAAAGCGATTGATTCTTTTGTTGCGTGCTGGAAAAGAAAATGAAAGAAAGTGAAAGGGATTGATGAAGACTTCCTGTTTGATAAAATAGCTAAACTAACCTCTCAATCCTTCTTTACCTTGGTTTTTGATTATGTCAACTTAGTGACTTCGATGTTACTCGAATTCGAGTATTTGTTTGACATGTAAATGTTTCATTTTTTTCTTCAAAATTTTAGTGCTGGAAAATGTAACATGGTGTAATTTTTACTTTCAGGATTGCAGAGGAATGGGAAGAGCTGCAGATTAAGGTGGATTAATTACTTGAGACCGGGGTTGAAGCACGGGACGTTTACGCCTCAAGAGGAGGAGACGATCCTCACCCTTCATCATTTGTTAGGCAACAAGTAAGCAACAGGGATTTCTCTCAACTTAATGTATAGCATATAGGTCCTTGAAAACTTTGTGGTCTTAGTTTGTAATCCTGCAGTTCCCGCTCGAGTTCGTTAGTTATCGAGTACTTGTAATGATTGATTCTGTTATATATTGATTGTAGCTACGTGTCCTCGGTTACAAGGAACTAACGAGGATGGCCTGTTTTGTATTTGACTAGGTGGTCTCTAATTGCACAAAATTTGCCTGGAAGAACAGATAACGAGATCAAGAACTACTGGCATTCGTATCTGAAGAAGAGAATTGCAAATGCTGAAGAAACCGAATCCCAGGCCAGCAGGAGCCAATGCACCACCTCGAGCTCAGAAAACAAAGAATCCACATCGTCTCCTCCAGACCAAACGCCCAGCTATGAACCATTCGGTCACATCGAACAATCCTTGGTAAATACTCATCAAGCTGTTCCACATCATTTCGATTTCTCCAAAGAGTCTCAAACAAACCCGATTCCGCCAAAGCTTTTATTCGCAGAGTGGCTATCACTCGATCAAGACAGCCACTGCTTCACAAATTCAAGTAAGCCGGTGGCTACCTCCAACGACTTCAACCACGGTCCGAGTTCAAACTTCCAGGATCCTTTCATGAATGCGTATATGTTAAACGAAGGAGTATTCGGCAACAACCTTCATTATGGACTACGCAATACATCATCAGAAAACGAAATGTTTAGCTCACAATTCAAGTTCGAAACCCAGATTTCGGGGAACGAATTCGTTGTTTCTCTATCCGGGGATGATATATGCAGTGACTTCAACATGAACAGCGATTTAATGTACACATAAATAGCCTGGGAAAAAAGTTACTTTCTTTCATTGTATAGAGATAGTATACCCCACAAATAGGCCAGAAAGAGTTCGAAAGTTCGATTAATTGTTATTCTTCCATGAAATTGTTGTTGGTGTTCCCATAGTTTGTTTCAAAGGACAGATTTCAGCAGGGTGTATTCTGATATTGCTTCTCTGTTAACAGCAAAATTTTATATTTTTGTTATGAACTCTTTGATTCCTTCTCTGTGTGCTTAATCATTTGATTAAACCCATTTTTTAAAGTGCAGGACCTATGCCATTTAGCCAGGTTGGATTAGTGAACAATTAGAGATGACAACGGGGCGGAGCAAGTTGGATTTTTGGCCGTCCGACCCTGACCCCAACCCAAAAATTAGAAGTTTTCACTCAACCACGATTTCAACATAATTTAATCTGATCTGGTCGCGACCGAGAGAAAGAGACAGAAATTTTAAATCGGTTGTGCTAAAGCCAAGCTCAAGAGCATTTGGGAGGTCTACTAATTTACAACCTAAAGTAAATGGGAAGCATGTTGAATGAAACACATAGCATACATGATCATCTGATTTTTTTTCATTGAATTACAAGCTCTACGGCTTAGATATTTTCGGGTTTTTTTTTTGTTGAATTCAAGCTTTCTTTGATCATATTGTGGAGCTCTACAAAGTTGATATCAAGTAATCATCTGTAAATATTATGCTAGCCCATAAAAGAATCGAAGCAACAGCAGTAACGATTGCAATGGGTGTCCATATCAATGCAACTCCCTGCTAACAAATTCGACAAAAGTTAGCATGCAGAGTAAACAAATTCAAGATCTTCGAAATAGGGTCTTAATTGAATCTAACTTGAACGAAGAGGCATTTATTCATGTTCGTCTAATCATTCATGAACGGTTCAACCAACGCTTTGTACATTTACAATCCTAGTTCGAAGCATTTAAATCCAATTAACATACCTCAAGCCGTGGGGAGGAGGTCCTAGGGGTGGTATTAGCTGCTGGTGTCTCCAATATTTCTGCATGTAACAAAGTTTTTTTTTTATGTACTCTTTGCATTCAAATTCCTTAGTCTTAGGCGAAACGTACCCGAATTTCGTCTTCTTCGATGATATCAGACATGTTTTCAGTAACGATATCGAGTTCTCGCCGACGATTAGCATTCAGCTTCGATAGGTTTGCTTGTGTTCTTGTATCAATGTATTGCTTTCTAATATTAGCAATAACACCATCTGCAAATCAAAAAGGAATCAAACTTTTCTGCCTAATCAATTTGCTTCAAGATTGCTAATACTTTTTGAGCACATTACCGAATTTAATAAAGCTGTAAGGTTTTGCAATTTTGTGGATGAGGCCATTATCGAACTTGTCGAACTCCTTTTGCAGATCATGAAGGTAACGGAAAGCTAGTTTTCTTGGATAGGAAGAATCACACAATGTGATGAAGCAGATTCCATTCACCACCAAGTAGCTTTAAGGTAAAAAGGAAAAATAAAACATCAAGCAAAGTTGTATCGATAAACGATTCATAGGTCGATTTCGAAGGATTTCGAACCGTAATTCATGTGTTTGTGCTCGATATAGTCCGAAATTTTGTCTCCATCCCTAAAGAGTGCATGTGAGTATTTGTACAACAAAACTCATCCCCATGACCTTAAACTTATATATCGTCGTGTCGGGACGAGACAAAATCTCGAGACTAATCGAATACAATCACCCTGAGAATGTAAAAACCGATCAATACATATATGTATATAGTTTTGTAAGGAAAAGGATACTTGAATGAATGGTGATCGACGCGGACAGACGTCGTCGAAAGTGGTAAAGCTCCTCTGGAGATTTCATGGAGGAGGAACTCGGCTTGTTGCTTGTAATTAGACGACAAGTTGTGTGGAGATGTGGTGGTTTGATTGTTCAAGTGCCTTGTCTCCTATGCCAATGGCAGCCCATCTTTCACTCTTCCGACAATGGTTAGCTTCACCATATGAAAATTGTCGTCCTGTTTTGATTATGACCAAGAAACAAATATGTACGGGATAAAGGGGGGAATGCCTCTTTTGAAGGCAAAAGATGATATAACATGGAACTTAGACGTGAAGATGAAGATCAAGTTATCCCCATTGGCTGCATGCAAAAGCAAAAACAAAAGGAAACCCTGTGCGGCCCTCAAAGCAAGTTTCATGACAAGAAAATTTAGAACCCCTAACTGTGTCGCACACTAAAAGACACTAAAAAATTAAATTTTAAAACTTAACTCTAAATTCTACATCCTAATTCCTTAAACCCTACACCCAAAAAATACACTCTATCCCTAATTCTTTAAACTCTAATTTTAAACCTTAAACCTTAATCTATTTTTAAAATAAAACACCAAAAGAAAATTAGTTAAGGAGGAGATGATTTCCGTTCGAAAATTTATTATTACAATAATGGTAATAGATTTTATTACATGCATGACATTGACACGGGTAAATAAAAATGTGTACAACGGTAGAATTTAGAATTTTGATATTCATCAAGTGATTTTGTATTTTATCATGATATACCAAATGATAATTAAGAATATGGGAAATATCCCATGTACTGATAGGTTAAAGATCTAGTTTAGGGTTTATAGTTTAGAGTATGTGGTTAGAAATTAGTGTTTAGAGTTAGGATTTAGAGTTTAGAAGTTAGAGTTATGGGATAATATGTTAGGGATTTAGGTTTTTAGCAAACCCTTAAATTTTAACCATAAACTCTAAATTCAAACCATAGTCTCTAAATTCTAAGCATATAAATCTAAACCCTTAAATTATAAACCCTAAATTAAATCTCTAACCCTAAAATTAAAGCGTTTAGGAAAATAAAATATTTTCACCACCCGTGCATGGTATAATTACCCTTAATAATAATTATAGACATTTTTTAGACATATACTTTCTGGTCTCATTTGTTGGGCTGTAGTCCATTCATCTGTCTACGGAAGGAGAACATCTGGGCTTTACGTTTCAACAAGGGAACCTAGCCATAAAACTATAGGCCCAAAAATTCTGAGGCAGACACAGTTAGAACATCTGGGCTTTACGTTTCAACAAGGGAACCTAGCCATAAAACTATAGGCCCAAAAATTCTGAGGCAGCCACAGTTGGAGTTAGAGGTGCGTAAAATTTGACTCAAAGCGAAAAAGTAAAATTTTCTAAGTCGGTTCAACTCAAATTTATTCAAATTCTAATTTTATAAACTCGATTAAAAGAATTTTTCAATAAAATTTGAGTTATAAAATGAGACTTGAATAACTAGAATTTTTTTTGGTAAGGTACATGTCCATTTTATGGTCTATGTTTGTGATTCGAGGGTTTTCCTCCCAACAATGTCGTCTCTAAGGCTCAAACTCGATTCGCTTCTCGGGAGAGCAATGTGTCTTGCTATTGCACCCAACTTTTGTTAGTAATAACTCAAAATTTTTAGTAATTAGGGAATCGGTTTTCAAGTTGGAGTCATAACCCTCAACTTTGCTTGATATATCTATATCAAATATAAAGAAATGTTTATGTATATCGTATATGGTTATAGAAAGCCGTTTAAATTAGAATCAATTAGCACCATAACATTATAAACATTTACAATTAAATTCGAGCAAAAATTAGTACAACTTGACTTGAACTTCATAAACTTGATTTTAAAATTTTTAAATAAAATTCGAGTTTTAAAACATGAACTAATTTGAATTTTTTTTTGATCCGGCTCGATCAAATACTCATATATAACCGCAGTAACCCAAGAATGGAACCACTTTTTTTAATTTGCATGTCTATATATTCAAATTTCATAGATGATATTATTGAAGAAATAAATCGAATTTCGAAACCGGATGTGAAAAAGTTTGAAACAGATGAAAGTCACTTAATGACTCACCTGTTGCACGTGAATGCATGAGAGAGAGAACAAAAGCAACATCAAAATGTCACAAGAAAGTTGCAGACCCACAACATACATACTCCATTTAATGCGATGCATTGATAACACCTACTAAAAACCACCATTCAACACCCGATAGACATTGTCTGCCTTGTGAGAATTGAATTGAAAGTTTGACACCAACAATTTGAACATCAAAATCAAAATTCCCCGACACCCTCTTCTTATGCACACATCACACTTTCTGATTTAATAAAACGGAATAGAAATTCTCTGTGCTTTTTTTTTAATGTTTATACACGTCTCAACACTAATAAATTGGGTTTAAGGATAGAGTTTATAGTTTAGAGTGAGAGTTTATGGTTTAAAAATTAAGGTTAAAAGGTAGGGTTTAGTTTTTTAGTGTGGGGGCTTGGGGCATGTATATAGGGACATCGAAAAAGAATATATAATTTTTATTTGTATGTTTGTTGCCCCACGTTATAGTTTTAAAACAATTTACCCATTAGTTGACTTACAATTTTCATTCGAAGATAAATTATTTTGATTAAAAATAAAGTGTTAAAGGTTAAAGTATTTCAAAAAAATAAAAAACTATCGAGTTAAATATTAGAGATATTTTTTGACTTTACAACTTTAATAAAACTGTGTAGGTTTGTTGCTCCACAGAGGTGGCTGGGTGTACGACAGTGGTCCAACACACACTTATTACAGGACAGCGAAATTATACCAATCCGCACTCAGCCCCCTACACGCCATTATTCACTTGGCTGCCGCACGCTGATAAGTTTTAAAGCTATCTTTACACCACAAACAGCTTTATGATTGCTGCATGTTAAGGCTCCTCCGTTCAGCTACGCTGGTAAAATCCTTATTTGCGGTGAACAAATAGTGTTGGAAAAGCTAGAAATTTTAGCTTTTTTTTTTAAAACTAGTGTTTGAAACTAAAATTAAGCACAAAAATATGGTGTAGAAACATAAATGTAGGTTGTTCAACGATGTTTTTTGTTTGACAGCCGATTTTTTTCAAACGTATTGTTAAACGGAGCCTAATGCGAAATGTAATTTCATAAATAAAAATCCTATATTTTTCGGTGCTCATATTTATAACTCACATTAGAAGTTAAGTTTAAGGTTTAGAGAAGTTGAACCTATAAAAAAACACGAAAAAATACATATAATTTTTGTCTAAATTCCATCCCCTTTTATCCATCCGTCTTTGTTTACAAAACCTCGTTGGAAACGCCGGGTGAGCACTGACATCTGACACCGGCTGGTCCTTGCCACGAACCCCAAACTCTCTTCCTTCTTGTTTGGGGTTTAAGAATTGACATTTTAGATTGGGTTTAATTCTACCAAACGTGCAGACTTTATCTAAACTTTCAATTGGTCCTAAATTTCGAAACTTTCTAATTAATTTTGACAAATGTCAATATTATATTGGTTAAAGGCTTTTTCCTTTAACCTATCTATAATTAAATGTTAGCTCAAATTTGATATGAATGATATGTTGCAACCTGAGTCAATCTGTTGAGCGTGAGTCACACACGTCTTGCAAGGTTTTTGTCACCTTTAGATGTGCCCTCAAGAAAAACAAATGTCAAAAATAAGTAGATCAAACTTTACATACGTGTATAGTAATTGTTATATAATTCGGTCTAATATGTAAAAAAAATAATGATGTTTCTTTTTAATACAGTAGATCCGTACCGATCCTACAACGAATACTCACATAACTAAATTTTGATCGCATATTTTAAATATGTTTCGTATCATATTCAGAGTGATATTCAGTTCTTAGTGTCTAAACTATCAAATAACCTAATTAATTAATACGTGTTGATATTTTGATGACTAAATTGCAATATTTTAAAATTTAAAACCTAATAGTATAAAATTTTAACACAATTAACAAATTAACCTGGGATGATTAGTAATTCTCACAAAAGTATGAGGGGTGGGGCAAGAGAAAGAGATGATAGCACATGCAACAACGTGTTTCCACACATTTTACAGAACAAATTGGCGGGGATTTGACCTACGACAAACCACCCAATAATAAATGTTAAGACCTTTTTGGCATGGCCGAAAATAATGAATCTCTTTATTATTTATATTTAGTTTATTAATCGATTAATTTAGATTAAATATTATAAAAATTTATCATAAAACAACAATTTTATTTCAATCTATATTATTCATAATATTAAAATTTAAAAATTTAACTTTATTAAAAAAAGTTAACATTTCATTCCAATAAACCCTATCATTATATATTAACCCATGGTATTATCATATGCATAGGCGGAGTAACCTTTGATTAAAGCGTGTCATGTGACACTTAAAAATTTTGGAGAATAAAAGTTTTTTTACATAAATTTAATATAAAATAATATTTTAAAAAATCAAATTAACATAAATTAACATAATTTTATATGAATATTAACATCCTTGAAAAAAAACTGACGCCCTTAAAAAAATTAATACTCAATATTTATTTCTACCAACATAAAAAAAGTATTCATTAAATTTTAATTCCCCAAATTAAATTTATTGGCTCTGTGCCGGGTCATATGATTATGCATTCATTCCAAAACCAAGTGAACATTGAATTCCCACTCAGAATATATTTTTTTGTCAAATCATGATTTAATCATTTCGCAGTTACAATAATGTCATAATTAGTGATAGTATTTGTAATCCGATTATACCTAATTGGAAATGATTTAATCATAATATTTCTTCCATTTTTTCTATTGAGTGTTTTCTATAACACAACCTTCTTCATATATCTAGTGCCGCAAGTTTTATTTTTCCTAATTTATTTAGCCGACGGTGGCACCGGTTTTGATGCTGGTTGCCGACCGCCAGATCTATTTTTATTTTTTTAGTTTTTAATAAAAAATAACTCTGCCTTTGTGGCACGTTTTTGTGCATTTGAGGCACGTTTATCTATGTCTTTTAGCATATTTTTTCTCGGTCGTTTGACCATTTTTTTATTTTATGTTTTTCTCAGTGTTGGATTTGATGACGCCACAACTGATCAAGATGATGCTTACTTGTAATCATGGTGATCTTCCCTGCTCTGGACCCTCAAATTGAATGGGGATACGCGGTTTGCTCTAGCGGATAGTTTCTCACGACGCTCGTGCTTGATATATGGTTCTTGGTTGTCTTTCAATAGCTTAATCCCTTTTTGTGGTTTGTTTGCCGATGCAGTCAAATTTGTTTGTGTCTATTTTTCGTTTGAGTCTTTTTGGATGTGTTTTAACCTTTTTCATGTATGGTCCTTATATGATCTAAAATAGTTAGTTTTAAGAAAATGTCTAAATTATTTATTTTGTTTACGATGATAATTGTAAACCTCTATTGCAATTTTGAGTTTTTTCTCCTTTAATAAAACTAGCGGCTTCTCTTAAAAATATTTATTTCATTTTAATTTTATAAGAAACATCTTAATAATTATATTCCTTTAAATATTATTTTAATCATATTTTTGGGCATTTTTATATGAAAAACCAATCTTAATATTTATTTAGAGAAATGACCCACTACCAGTATTATTTGGAAAAAATGATGTAACACCCTAAGTTTTGTTTTTAGTTATTTAAGGCTAAAGGTGAAAAAAAATGAAAAATGAGGAAAATGGCAACCAAGGGACTTAAACCCTTGACACAATGCTTAGTAAACCTAAGCTTTAACAATTTGAGCTAAGCTATTCTTCAATTTTAATTCCCATCAGTTTTATGTGATCTATGTTTCTTGGTTTGGATCAAAAATTAAATATGTTTGAACCAATCTCACATGCCATAATTATTACTCATTTCGAATCTGAAAATATCATATCCCCAATGGAATACCAAAAATTTTCAACCCTTCATCTCCCTCATTGTTCGTCACTCAGATCTCAGCCATCGCCAGTCTGTGGCCGTCACCGTCGTCGTTGGAGTGATCGTCGTCGTACCCCGAGCTCAGCCCCCTCGATCACTCGCGAAGACTCGTTGTCGTTCGCCATGAAAATGCATTGGAAGGTTCGGCGGGAGACCCCAACCGTCGCCTTTAGTTTTTCGTCGATTCTGGCCATCTCCGCCGTTCGCGTAAAACATGATTGCCGGATTTAAGGTCCCCGCATCGTGGTGAGCAAAACCTGATCCTTCGATCGTCATTCCTCCGTCGTTTTAGGGGTCTTTGAAGAGTGAGAAAACTATTCGGTTTTCCCCTTTGGTTGTCGTATCGCAGCCGTGTCAGCCTCGGTAAGCTTTTGGAACCCTTTGATTTGTGTTTTCGCGTCATCTGCCGCCGTCCTAAAGTGTGTTCCGGTCATTTGAGTGCCGCGCGTGGCAAACACGCGCCGTCTAAAGGAGATTCTGGCCACCGTGACATGCCCTAAGTTTGAACTAGCCTTGGACCTGTCTGGTCTTGAACTGAGTTAGTTCGACCCAACCCAGTTTGAGCCCAACCAAACCTACCCCGTTATCGTCCGACCTGACCCGAACTCATGTCCGACCCGAGTTTGACCCGACTCAAACCCGATTCAACTTAGTGAGT
Organism: Hibiscus mutabilis; assembly: GCA_019671005.1. Classification (NCBI taxonomy): domain Eukaryota; kingdom Viridiplantae; phylum Streptophyta; class Magnoliopsida; order Malvales; family Malvaceae; genus Hibiscus; species Hibiscus mutabilis. The sequence continues at coordinate 691,160 of CM033750.1, forward strand.
TAACTCGATCGAGTCGGCTCAGTGAGTCAGCTCGTCCGAGTCAACCCAGTTGACATTTGACCAGTTGACCGCTGACATCAGCACTGATCGATGACGTCAGCATTGACTTTGACCATACCCATTGATCGTTGACTTGCCCTTTGACCGTTGACCTGCCTGTTGACCAAAAGTCAATTTTTTTCTTCTAAAAACTCCTATTTTATGTTTTCGACGTCTTGAGTCCGTTTTTGAAGTTTGTTTCACAGAATTCTGACTCGAAGGCCTTCGAATCTAACCTTGAACCCCAAACATGCTTATGTACTTCATTGTTCAGTTTAAAGGCAATGTGATTAAAGATTGATTGTGGATTATGTTTAATTAAAGGTATTCGCCTATCTTCGTATCTAAAATGTTGAGGGCGTCGAATTTTGGTTCGAGAGTGTTCGAACTTCGTTCTAAGGGTCGACCAATATAACAAGGATTCAAGGTAATACATTACTACATCATGTATGTTTTATGAAACATAGTGGTATCCGGTAAATGCTTGCATGATTATATTTATGCATATGATTAATCTTGTTAAAGTCTAATTGATTACAGAGGAAGGGTAGCAAACCAGATAAGACTGAAGTGCTCGGTTAGGAAGATGAGTGACCTGTAAGAACTTCTGAGATCCAATAATAGTTGATAAGACTGTTATACTTTAAATCTGATTATGTTTGTCAATGATCTAACTCCTGAAATGCTAAGTTAAGAAATAAAGGAAATACCCTTGATGTATATGAGTGACTAAAATACCCTGACAATGGAAGTGATCTAGAAATCTACGCTAGATCTGGTAAAACAACTGATTCATCTGAAAACCTTGTTTTGCTTGGAAAGTTATGGTAGCAAGGCTTAAACCTTCGAAATTGTATAGCACTTGAATTTTCTTGAATTCTAAATAAATCTTTGAAGATAAGTTTAAGGAAAGCTATTCGTATGTCTGAATTAATTAAGAGGCGTAAAAGACTGGATCGATTGAAATGATTAAGACGATTGGAATTACTAATAAGACATAATCGATCGGAATGACCATAATGAACGAAAAGACTGAAATATCCCCATACACTAATTGCCAAATTAACTAAAATGATGGATATACCCTCGAGTTTTGAAATAAATGAATAGTTAGAAGGATTGAAAGGCTCAAAATAATTGAAACACCTTTGAGCATCGAAGTGTATGAAATACCTTCGAATACCAAAATGACTGAGAATACCTCTAAGACATGGAATAAGAAATACCAATAAAGCAAAACAAATGTAATGGCTCTGAAAGTGGTAGTACACGATTCGTGTTTGTTGGTCGTTTTCGGTACTAAAGTGATATTGGAAGAATATCATATGAAGGTAGGTTCGATTTATTTGGAGAAAGTTCATAGTTAATAGTAAGAGAAATATGTTATTCAAAGGTACATTCGATGCTATGGAGCGAGTTTGGGTGCAATACACATGTTCGAATACTTGAAAAATATCGATTGATTACATGTTCAATTTCTCGTAGTATGTTCAGCGGTTGTTTGGTGAAGACAAACTATTTTGTTATATACAGTTGTCAGCTCTAAGAAATGAATACTTAAGGTGTACCTATTCGGATAAATAATAAATATTGTATTGTTGGGTTTCGATTAGTTCAAAGGGACTCGGAAACCTGATGAGCAACTTGAATTCCTGAATTCTGTACATCACAGTTTATACCTTATTGGTTGAAATTACCAAATTACCCCTGAAGGTCAAAATAACCATAATGCCCTTGTAGGCTTTAATGATTGGATCACTCACGATATATCTGAAATCTCAATGATCCCGATGTGTCAACTTTTGAATGTCTGATTTGAGCCATTAGTACCTAACCTCTTTCCATAGGGACATCGTTCTAAAATCGGTCCAAATTGTCAGATGTTCAATGTTCTCTTTCTGATAATTACCAATTTCGAGGAATAAACTAAACCATTTAGAATGTTCCCTGTGTCCATGAATACTTTCTTTGTTATAAACCAAGACTATCTACTCTAAATTAAAAGTATGAATCTATTATTCGTAATGAAAGAACAATTCTTAGCATCTGTCTTCTGATAAAAAATAAATTTGATACATGTTTTCTGACATTTCTGTTTACGGGATAAAATTAATTTTTTATCTGGGGGTATACTATATGAGAGATGATTGAAGTTATGTAGGCCTAGGGTAAGTATTTATGGGATACTGCATATCGGTGTATGGTTGGAGGGTAGCTAGGTTATTAAAATTAAACTTGATGTTCCCTTCTATAATCTTACCATACTGAACTAATGTACCAAAGTTCGAAACTCTCAGTATACTTCCAATGTGTGTTTAAAGAACCACACTAAACTCATTGTTTCAACTTCTAAAATCTAAATCTCTTATGAATCTTCGGCTATAGACATATCACCCGATACTCGTGTGACCAAATAAAGAATCATTGTTACCTTCTGTTATAACGCCTTTTTGAACTATCGAATCATAATTTGAGCTTGTTGTTGCCCAGTACAACATGATAGTGTTACGCTTGCCATATACCGGCTTGTGCTTTTAGCATATATTGGTAGTTATGTATTACTGAGCTTTCCCAAGCTCACATTATTTTTACCATCGTAGGTTAGAAGAAATCTATCATGTTTTAGTGATCGACATTAGTGGTTGGAGTTCATTCGGCGTTGCTTCTGGAGTACGGTACTGGTTCAGTTAGTGAGCTTGTATGTCGTGTCTTATTTTGTGTCAGAGTCTGTAATATACTTTCAGATTTTTGTTTCTTGATTTTCTATAATGATGTTCTGACATAGATTTTTATTTAACGGTTTCAAATGTTTTAGAAAGACAATAATTTTATATGAGTTTTACTGTGGGTCGCTCTCGCGACCCAAATGTGACCTCTTAGAACTCGATGAAACGCATAGACGGGTTTAGGGGGTTACAAATGACCCCTAAATTGACTACGTATGAGTACATCGCATTTTGCAAAAAGCGTTTAAAGACCTCGCTTTCTACAAAAAGCAAGTTCTATTCAATGTGATACAACTTTTTAGATAAACCAAATAAATATTTGGAAAAAGGATCTCACGTTCTGTACAAAAAGGGGTACCCGAGAAATTGGAAATATCGTAAAAGGGAACTTGCTATGTGTAGAAATCGACTTTCCAAAATTTTCAAAATTTAACTTTTGATTTTTTTGATTTTATCCTAATAATTACTTTTTCACTTTATCCTAATAATTACTTTTTTATAATAGTATGAATGAAGTTAATTCATCTTAATTTTTTATAATAGTATTCAGTTTTTTTCAATTTAAATAAAATTCAAATATTTTTTTATTTTTTTATTTTGTCTGTTTTATTATTATTCGATATAATATTTTTATATTCAGTGAATTAAGATATGTTTTTCTTGATTTATATATATTTTTTGAATAGTTAACGTCCGATACACTTAATATCTGCCATGTCAAACCGAACCCGCTCTCTGTAGAAAGCAAGTTCCCACTATTTTTAAATTTTAATTTTAAATTCTTTTTTAAATTATAAAAATATTTTTTTTATAATATTAGGAAGATAATTCAGGATTTTTAAATTATAATTTTTTGTTTAATTATGAAGATAATTCATTTTTATAATATTTTGAAGATAATTCAGTTATAACTCAATTTAAAAAAATTTTCTAATGTTTTTAATTTTGATATTTTTCTGTTTTATATTTATTAGATTAAAATATTTTTTTATTTCATTTTTTATATTCAATTAAATATGAATCAATTCCTAATAATTAATATCATTTAAAATATAAAATTATCTTTTAAAAAATTTTAAAATTATAATTTTTTAATTAGGAACTTTAAAAAATAATGTTTACCATATTTTTTAAAAAGATGAATAAATCTTCTAATAATTAATGTTTATCATATTTTTTTAATTATGATTTTTTAACGAGGATATTTTTAAATTATAATTTTTTTTTTAAAAAAATGAATCTCTTAATAATTAGGATTTTTTTAAATTAGAAAATTTTTAATTACCATCTTTTAAAATATTTAAAATTTAAGATATTTTAAGATCATTTAAAATTTTTTTTAATTAGTTATGTTTTTCGGTGAAAACTACTGTACACACTAATTTTTGGGCTCTGACCACATATCACGCTTAAACTCATAATAATAAAAACAAATAAAAATTATAAAAGTAAAAAAAGAAAGAAAAATAATAAAATAAACAAGCCCAAAAAAAAGAAAACCCCGATGTCGACTCCAAACTATGATAGGCCTTTGAAGGCCCCACTAATTTTAGTCAGGATAAAAACGGCGTCGACAACTGTCACGTTAGACCGACCTCGTTTTATGCAGAACACGATACCTTTTTTAAAATATTAAATTAGATTATTTGAAAAGTTGGTCCACGTTAGATAGAACTCACAGAAAAAAGTCTCTAAATTTTTTTTAGAGAACGCGGAAAATTTCTACGTGAAGATTATTTTTTCAAATAATGCCGAAAAAAATCATTTATTTAAATAAATATTAAAATTTTTATAACTCAAACTTTATTTATTTTTTAAATTTTTTCGAGTTCAGTCGAATTTTATTCAGCCCTATCACCTATTATTTCAATCCTCGCATTAAAAATAAAATAATTTTGAAATTTGTGATAGCTTCTATTATTCCATAAGAACATAGATATTGGACTCACTGGAGTGGATTTGGAAAATCAAAATAGAAAACTACTTTCCAAATCCGAAGCTTTAATTACTGGATTTTATATGGTAGATCTCTTCTCTTTTGGATAATTAATTTATATAGAAGCTTTCATTATTTTCTCTGTAATTCACTGTATTGTTTGGTTTGACTCTTGAGTCACCTTCCATTTGACATCTCCAATTTCCTCAAACTCAACCAAAGGAATTCAACAATTCATTGCACATTAAGCATTCCCCAGCGGCTCAGAAATTACTGTGGATTATCCAGCATTGTTCATAATCCCAATGCAGTGAGTCAGATTTGCAGCAAACATGTTCAAGTCATGGCGGAGCGACAAGAAGAAGATCAAAGTTGTATTTCAATTGCAGTTTCAGGCAACTCAGGTACTGAGTTCGACTCGTAGTTAAAGAATTCAGACTCACGAGTTTCTGGAAAGATCTAGCCTGATTAGACGTTTTTGTTTTGTTTTTCAGGTGCCGAAGTTGAAAAAGCCGGGCGTAACGATAGCGTTGGTGCCGGAGGATGTCGGGAAGCCGACGCTGAGATTGGAGAAACTGGCGGTTCAAGACGGGAGTTGTTCGTGGGAGAATCCAGTTTATGAAACCGTGAGAATGATCAGGGAAACAAGAACGGGGAAATTGGGTGAAAAGATTTACCACTTCGTTGTTTCAAATGTATGCATATTCAAAAATTTGCTTAGCCTTTGTTTTGTTCCCTCCATTGTTTTGAGTTTTCACCGGTGATCGGTGTTTGCTTGCAGGGATCTTCGAAAGCCGGGTTTCTCGGTGAGGCTTCGATCGATTTTGCTGATTTCGCAGCCGAAAACGAGCCTGTTACGGTCTCTCTGCCCCTTAAGTTTGCAAACTCCGGTGCCATTCTACATGTTAGTTTCTCTATTTTTAATTCTGTTGATTTTAAAATCTAGTATTGGCATCACTGTAACTTGGTTTGGAAATTCATGGTGATCCATAGGTGACAATTCATAAAATTGAGGGAGCAGAAGATTTGACCATTTCCAGAGAGGGAAGCCTGCACAGACAAGGCATGAATTACGGTGACAATTTCGAAATTCGACAGAAGTAAGTTCGATGTCCCGACTCGTATGGCTTTAGTATAGTTTAGCATGAATGATTTGGTTAAAGGCATCCTGAAATTACTACCAGGAATGAATTGTTCTTAATTTTTACACAGGATGGGGTTTGGACCCTGCTGAATTGTTTTTGCCTCCACGGCAAAACTCGATGCCCAGGAGAGCAGCGGATATTGGCATGACTAAAAAGAACATGCACCGGAGAACGAATACGGATTGGTCAGGCAGTTCAACTTCTGATGGAAGTTTAGTTGAGCTAGCTCATAGCCCTGAAGATGTCCCTAGAGAATGGCACAAGGGATCAGATCCTGTCGAGAAACTCAGAAGTGAAAACGCTATGTTGTCGAGCCAGGTAGAAGTGTCCGAATTAGAGTTGCAGTCTCTTAGGAAACAGATTTTGAAGGAGAACAAACGGACTCAGGATCTGTCGAGACAGATTACCAGCCTCAAAGAGGAACAAGACGCAGTGAATTCGGAGTTCGAACGACTCATGTCAAAGAAAAATATGGATGAGGAAGTAAGTGACAGTGAATCGGAAGATGAGAACGAGGGGTCGAAGGTTCCGCTAAAAGAAATTAGGCAGGAGCTGGAGCATGAGAAGGAGTTGAATGCAAATCTCCGGTTGCAGCTGCAGAAGACAGAAGACTCGAATTCTAATCTAATTCTTGCAGTAAGAGACCTCAATGAAATGCTAGAGCAAAAGAACAGGGAAATAGCTCGCCTCTCCAGCGAGATTGAAGCGAGCATGAGTGTCGAAGAGGCACGGTCGAATGAACAACACGATGCCGATGAAATGCACATGATGAAGCAGACAATCACAGACCTGAATGCAGAGTTGGAGTTTTACAAGCAAAACCAGCAACAAGAATCAATTAGGACACGAAATGAGTCCTCGGAACATTTGGCTACTATAAATGAACTTGAATCTCAAGTGCAAAGACTAGAGGATAAAATCAAGCAGCAATCAGAAGAATACTCGGAGTCTTTAATTGCCATTAATGAACTTGAGAGTCAAGTCAAAGAATTAAACAAAGAACTCGGGAATCGGACACAAGGGTTCGAAGAAGAACTTGATGCCATCATACATGCCAAAACCGAGCAGGAGCAGAGGGCTATCCGAGCAGAGGAGGCCTTAAGAACAACAAGGTGGAAAAATGCTGCAAATGCCGAGCGGCTCCAGGAAGAATTTAAAAAGCTCTCTGTTGAAATGGCCTGTAGGTTTGATGAGAATGAAAAGATGACCATGAAAGCGGTTGCAGAAGCGAATGATCTGGAGGTACAAAAACAAAATCTCAAAGAAATGCTCCAGGAAGCCAATGAAGAGATCAGGCTACTTAAAGATCAGACTGCAATCGAACTAGAAGACCTTAAGCACCAAGTAGCAAAAATGTCAATGGAACTTGATTATAAGACTGTGCAACTTGAATATGCACAAAAGCAAGAGAAGGAAAAGCAGGAGGCTTTCTCAAAAGAAATTCAAATGCTCGAGGCTGAGATCGAGAAGCTCGAAGAGCAGAGAACCCAATTTTCTGATCAGGCAAAGCAAAGTGATGAAACCAAAAGTTTGAAGACATCAAATGAAAAAACTGAGTTGCTGATACAAAGATGGAATAAAGAAAGAGATGAACTGGAGAACAAAATCGCTTCAGCAAAGAAGGAAACGGAGAAGGCGCAGAAGCAATTAATTAGTACAAGATCTTTGAAGGATAAAAAGGAGATGGTGATCTCAAATTTGCAGTCAGAAATGGAGAATATTAGAGTGGAGTGTAATGACTTAAAGCAAAGCTTGCTCCAAGAAGAAAGGGAGAAAGAAAAACTGGGCAAACAGTTATGTCAATTAAAGAACGACCTGCAAAAGAAGGAAGATGAAATCAGCTCTATACAGAACGAACTCGAAGCTGCCTCGGCTGCACAAGAGACCAAAGATATCACTAGTTTGCAGAAGAAAATGAGATTACTTAAGGTAGTTATTACATTGGTATATAGTCTGCTTTATCTAGTCATGACATGTTTACATTTCATGTTTTCGTCCAATCCAAACATCCTAGATGTCATTCATTACAAAGACTAATAATTTGACAATCTATGGCAGGAACAGATAAACCTCAAGGAAGCTGCATCGAAAATATCAGCTAATTCAGCTCCAGAGAAAGAAAGTAATCTCAGTAACATGGTGGAAGAGCTGGAAAACATCATGGAACAACTCAAAATTTGTCATTGTTCTTCTGCAGATCAGTGTCAAAAGGTTTGTTGATTACGATTATACAAATGCTTCGAATAATATCGTTTCGTGATTTGTCATGCAGCTAGACATCAATGTTTTAGTTTCATGAAACAGTTATAGAAACAGTAGAGTTTAGTTCTAGACTGTTACACCACTCTCAAGATTAGTAATGTTAAAAAATACAGGAACAAGGAAAGTCAGGGGACAAGCTCCATTCAAAGATGGCTGCTGCAGTACCAGTTGAAAGGTATGAACATATGTTCTTGTCTCAATGTGGTGAACATCAATGCCGATCTTTTCGTCTCGATAATTCCAGCTAATCATTAAGCAAAATCTATATGTACATGCAATTCACGGACTAATCATTTATGTTTTCCTTCTGATGAAATCAGCAGTGAAACTAATCTCGCCGAATTGCTAAGCGAAGTGGAAGGTCTCAAGGAAATGAATAAATCCATGGAGCGTGGGCTTAAAGACATGGAAGAAAGATATTCGGAAATAAGTCTCAAATTTGCAGAGGTGGAAGGTGAAAGACAGCAGCTTGTAATGACAGTGAGAAACCTTAAGAATGGGAAGAAGAACTAGCGTGTTCAATGGCGAAACATGTTGGAGAAAGAACACTAAGCAGGGTGAAGCAGATGGTTTTCTAAAAGGAAATATGTGTGATTGTTGCATCAAGAAATCCTTATCATTTGAACTTGTGGAATGGCATTCTTTCATTATTTGTTGCTCATCTTTCCTTGTGAAAATTTTGATTCAACCAATGCCGGTGAAACTCGAAAGCTCAAGTAGGGGTGTAAATGAACAGAGCGTTCGACGAACTGTTTGAGTATGAACAAAATTTTTATGTTCGTTTAATAAACGAACGAACATGAACATAGGTGTGTTCGATTAGTTATGCTTGCGAACAAGCTCGTTTATAGTCTCGTTTATAGGATGAAAATGTTTGTGGATGTATCTAAATACTATTTTTTGTTGTTGTTAAGAATGTTATATAAGATTATGTTGAAATGCAAATTTTATTTTATTTTGTTGTTTTTTGTTTTATTTATTGATTGTTAATTTAGTTAACATTTCTGAACATATAAACCGAATGTTTGCGAACGGATAAACGAACACGTTCGTGAACACTTAAATGAACACGTTCATGAATATTTAAACGATCACGTTCGCGAACAATTAAACGAACACGTTCGTGAACACTTAAACGAGCACGTTCGCGAACGCTAAACAAACGAACACAAACGCCTTCAAAAATAAATAAATGAACACAAACATAATATTAAAAATTTAAACAAATGCGAATCGAACATAAACACCTTTAAAAATAGACAAACGAACACGAACACCTTCAAAAATAAATAAACGAACACGAACATAGTCTTATTCATTCAAACTCAGTTCATTTACACCCCTAAGCTCATGCAACAAATTGGGTTTTAAGGTTTTAACTGAATAGCTAGGAACCGATGTAATAAATTAAAATCTAGAATTAATTTTGTGAAAACAACATTATAATTTTTTTAATAGTCTAAAGGTGATTACAAGGTAGAATCTGTTCAAATATATTTTTAGTTCTTTGATAATACACACACTTTACAGATAAAGCGATTGAACTTGAGTCTTCTAAAGTGAACATTTTTCGCTTTTTTATTACGACCATTTGTTTAAAAAAATTGGATACATTAGAATACAAAAAGTAATCTATAATTTATTCGCATACAAAAAGAATAATAATAGAATTTGATCAAATTTTTATTGTCAAAAAGCAACAAAGATATTTTTCTTAATGTGAAAAGGAAGTGAAAACATTAACAATTATTGGGCGAGCAATAAAATGCTTAAATGATAAAGAGAATGATACGAGTAACCGCAAGACATACGTGCCATTGAAAAATTACTTGTAATTACCTTAAAAGAAATAATTCAAATTGAAGTATTTAATACAATATTATTAGAGAAAGTTCGTCTACGAATCGTACAATAAACATGTAAAAAAGATGTTTATACCACCGCTCATCAATTTCGTATTTTCTTTGTTTCAAGTTATTTTATTATACATTTACAAATACAAATGAATATACACTGATATACTATAAGGGAAAAAACTTTGATACACAGGCCGTATAAACTTTAGTTTACACGTGTCTTTTAATTTTAGGGGTTAGAATTTTAATTTAGGGTTTAAGGTTTAGGGGTTTAAGTTGTAGGGTTTAGAATTCAAGGTTAATGTTTAGAATTTAGGGTTTAGGGTTTAGAGTGTGGGGTTTAGTTTTTTACGGTTAGGGTTAGAATTTTAAAATTTTGGTTTTTATAGTGTAAATATACAGGCTTGTGTAAAATTAATTTTACACAGTCTATGCATCAAAGTTTTACCCATACTATAATAATAATAAGAAAAAAACATTTCATATGGTGAAAATTTTATTTTCACAACTAAATTGGCAAATTACACATGATAATTATCTCTCATAGACTAAAACTAAATTCTCGAGAATGAAAAATCTTAGTCTTTACTAACTCTACCAAAGCTTCATCTCCGTATGTTTTAAAGTTAATAATACAAATTTTAGTATTTTTAAAATAAGGTAAACTACATAAAGGACCACTATACTATGAGTTTAGTTTCGATTTGACTATTATACTTATTTTCGAAGCAATTAGACCATCATACTATAAAATAGACTTAATGTGACTACCTGTCGTTAGAACCTAACGGAATGAGTGACGTGGCAGTTAGTAAAAATTTGTATAATTATACATTTGATCCTCGTTACTTATGCATCCTATCAATTTAATCTTATTTTAATTTAATAAAATAAATTAAATATTTAATTAAGTGGTGACATGTGTCAACACCTTATTAGAGAAATTTAATTAACACGTGTCACCACCTATCTAGAGAAGAAAAATAAAATCACCAACCTTTGCATTGGGTGAGACTCAAACCCAAATAAGGCAAGGTAAAAAGAATTAATTTAGCCACTACACCAAGCACAAGTTTATTTTATAAATCACTAACTTTAATATCTAAACTAAAACGTAATCTCCAAGAATTCAAATCTAAACCAAAAATGGATACTTCAATTCAAAAAGGTCCATTTCTGTTGCTAAAGGTAGCTGTTTATAGCAGCAAAGGAAGTCCATTTCTGTTTTCTTCTAGGATTACAACAAAAAGGTCTTTCGAATCATCTCCAAATCCTGCAACTTTCTCACCTTTTCTCATCCAATCCATGGCTACTCAGAAACCTCCGTCTTCGGTTGCTAAAACTGTTGGTTCTAGAAAGGTCGGTTCTCTTTTCAACTTAATCCCATCCTGGTTTTCTTTCTCTCTTTTGATTATATTGTTTTTTTTCCTCTTGATGTTTCAATGGCTGAACCTGAGTTTCAACATGTTTAATGTTTCTGCTCTCAACTTGTTTGATTAAATGAAAAATTGAGTTAATCCCTTGTTTGAATTGAAGTATCCATTTTTGGTTTAGATTTGAATTCTGGGTTTTTGATGCTTATTGCAGGTAGAGTATTGCAAAAGCTTGCTGTTAACGATTCTGGGTTATGTTACTGGGATTATTTATGCTATTTACACCATTTACTGTAATAGGTGGGTAATTTCATTTTGGTTTAGATATTAAAATTAGTGATTTATTGTATAAATTTGTATTTGGGGTAGTGGCTAAACCACTCCTTTACCCGAATTTGAGTCCACTCAGAGTAAAGATGGGTGATTTTATTTTTCTCTTTTAAATAGTGGTGACATCTATTACCACCTGATTAGAGGAGGAAAATAAATTTATTTAATTAATTATAAATAATTAAATTTCTCTAATAAGGTATTGACACGTGGCACAATCTAATTAAATATTTAAGTTATTTTATTAAATTAAAGTTAAGACTAAATTAATAGAATGTATAAATAACGTGGATCAAATGTATAATTGTACAAATTTTTACTAATTACCACGTTATCCCTTTGTTAGGTTCTAACGGGTGGTCACATTAAGTTTATTTTAATAATATGATGATCTAATTGCTTCGAAAAAAGTATGATGGTCAAATAAGATCAATCTCATAGTATGATGGCCATTTATGTAGTTTGCCCTTTAAAATAATAAATGAAAAAAAAATATTTTAGGAACCGGGCCAAACCCAAATTTCAAAACCCGAAATCGGATCAGGTCACTCGGCCCATGAAAGTATTTGTTTCCGTCACGAAAACGGCAGCCGCAAAGAGGTGCCGTTCCCGTTTCTTATAAAACCCTGATCGGGTTGCACTCCTTGATTACTCCCCTGCATATCGGAATCTTCTTCTTGTTTCTCACTTCGCCTCTACTCTCTTCTCAGCATCAAAATCCCTAAACTCCTCTAAAGCTTCAATAATCCCTTCATCAGCCTCTTTAATCCCAGGTAAGTCCCCATTCCAAGTTTCCAACTTTCAATAAGAAACTGTAGCAATTCAATGAAATTTTTCCCGTCCCAATAAACCAATATCATGCAATTAGGTATTTTCAGCTTAATGGGTATTTATCAATTCGAAATCACAACGTTTCTCGAGCTTTCTGTGTTTGGGTATCCCAATTTGCTTGTGGGTTTCTTGGATTCGTTGAGGTTTGTAAAGATTCAAAGATAATGGAAGTGACCCAATGCTTAATTGGCTCTTAAAATGAAGTCTTTAGCTCTATTCGTTGCAAGGAATGTTTATAAATCGTGTTATGTATTCATTATGTCGAGAAAATTATGTAGCGGTAGTAGTAGTTTTGGTAGTGATTTTTATTGTTCGGATGAACCCTTGAGGAGAATGTGGAATGGTCCCAGTTTTGGTTCTGTATTTGATGAAATTCATGATAATTGTGGGGGTTACGGAAGCGGCTCTGATGCCCGTTTTAATGCTAGAGAAGGGTTTTTCGAGAGTGGAAGGGAGGATGCTAGGAGAATTCTCAAGGTTTTAGAACAAGATGGACCGGGATTTGATGCGAAAGCTGCTATTAGTGAAATGCAGGTAAGGGTCTCGGGGTTTCTTGTGAGAGAAGTTCTTAAGGGAATTTTGAAGAACATAAATTATGCGAATAAGACGAGGTTTGCGAAACTTGGATACAAGTTTTTTTTGTGGTCTGGTCAGCAAGAATCTTATAAGCACACTACCAACTCGTATCATTTGATAATGAAGATATGTGCAGAGTGCGAGGAATACAAGGCAATGTGGAGACTAGTGGATGAGATGACGGAGAAGGGCTATCCTACAACAGCCAGGACTTTTAATATTTTGATATGCACGTGCGGAGAGACGGGCTTAGCTAGGAAAGTTGTGGAGAGATTCATCAAGTCGAAAACATTCAATTATAGGCCATTTAAGCATTCTTACAATGCCATTCTGCATACACTTTTTTCTGCGAATCAATACAAGCTAATTGAGTGGGTTTACCAGCAGATGTTAGCTGATGGTTTTCCCCCAGATATTCTTACTTACAATATTCTTATGTATGCAAAATTCAAATTGGGGAAGCTAGATCAATTCCACAGATTACTTGATGAAATGGGTAGATGCGGATTTTCCCCTGATTTTCATACATATAACATTCTTTTGCATGTTCTTGGCAAAGGGGATAAACCACTTGCAGCACTTAATCTGTTGAATCACATGAAAGAGGTGGGATTAAACCCGGGTGTTCTTCATTTCACAACATTGATCGATGGCTTGAGTCGTGCCGGAAACTTGGATGCTTGCAAGTACTTTTTCGATGAAATGATCAAGAATGGATGTGTGCCTGATGTTGTCTGCTACACTGTAATCATTAAAGGATACTTTGTGGCTGGCGAACTGGAGAAAGCTCAAGAAAAGTTTGATGAGATGATTGCCAAGGGACATCTTCCGAATGTATTTACATACAATTCGATGATTCGTGGTTATTGTATGGCCGGAAAGTTCGAGAAGGCATGCGCCATACTTAAGGAAATGGAGACGAGGGGATGTAACCCAAATTTTGTTGTGTACAGTACCCTAGTGAGTCATTTGCGGAGGGCTGGAAGGCTTTCTGAAGCTCGTGAGGTAATAAGCAGCATGGTTGAGAAGGGGCAATATGTTCATCTAGTCTCAAAGATCAAGAGATATAGAAGATGCTAAGCAGTAGATTGTACAATATAAAGATTGTTTATTGTAACTTAATTTCCAGTATACTCATTGGTTTAGGCTATGTCAGCACTCAGCATAGCGGATAAAGCATGCACATTCTTCTTTCCCTTTTCATCTCTTGGAATTCAATTTTGTTGAAACAATGGAAGTATGGAACTCAATAGGAAGCCAAATCAATTCATCTTCTCCCTTCTTAATCAACTTTCCCATTCTGCTTGGTTGGCCTTGGGGTGTAAGTTAACAACTTTTTTCTCCTTTATCTGATTGTTGTTTTGTTTTATTTTTTCCTCATGGTAAACATAGTCCTTTTCCTTGAAGGATCATGCACTTGTGGTAGCTTAGATACGATGCCCGTGCTTGTTAGTTCTGCTAAGCATGAACAGGAATAGAGTTGAAGTTCATTTATTTTTTCCTTTATCTGATTTTGGGCAATGAACACAAATGCAGTAAAGTTATTTATAGTTTCAGAAGATAATACCTAAATGCTTCTGTTCATTTCCTTAGAGAAAGAGCGAAATAAACTGATAATTCTCCTCTTCTATTTCCTTTTCCTACAGGTATAATATATTCCACGCACAGCTGAAGAATTTTTGCCCATGTATCTCTATAGATTCACCTGAAAGGTTGCCTGGCTGGTGTTCCATTCCACGTTTACAAGGCCGCTCACCTCGGCGACTTTCTTGCTGAATCCGTATTGCTCACTAGATTTAATCCAACATACAAAGGTGAACATTTTAAATGACCTGACAGGAGAAGGAATGATGTTTCATTACCATCCTTCATTAGAGGTGTAGAACTAGTCACCTGAACAAGGTTTCATTCTTTTAGGCTTTAGGCATTTCAACAAGGAGAAACATGTAGCTAGGTTTCAAGAACTGGGGACCTTCAGGCTTCCACTCTAGTTAATATTTTTTTTAAATTTTATTGAACAGTTATTTTAATTTTAATGAATATAATGAATTCAAACTTTATATACGTGCATGTTCCTGGACAGCTGCTTCCACTTTGTTAGGCTTGTCGATCAAAATAAAAACAAGGAGACATAATTAATGAAAAGAAAGCTTTTGGGAAGCTTGTAATGAGAATTTATGCCATTAAGTCTTTTGTCGCTAAAGAATGCCATTAAAAGGGATGAAACGTTTGAATCATAGGGCTACCCTTATGTTAGCCGTATTTATTTTTGTTTCTTAAGCTATAAAAATAATAATAATAAATAATAATAATAATGATGATAATTGTAATGAAACTTTGTAACTCTCCAGACTTGGCTATGCGACACACTTAAATTTAGGAGGCCACATTAGGATCACGAGAGCGCCTCATAGTAAAAAATCATATAAAAATATATTTTTTCTATCACATTAAAATTGAAAAACAAATTTCTAGTTAAAATATCATTTTAGGAAATCATTTAAATATTTAACAGAACTCAAAAACATATTACAGACATA
Organism: Hibiscus mutabilis; assembly: GCA_019671005.1. Classification (NCBI taxonomy): domain Eukaryota; kingdom Viridiplantae; phylum Streptophyta; class Magnoliopsida; order Malvales; family Malvaceae; genus Hibiscus; species Hibiscus mutabilis. The sequence continues at coordinate 706,774 of CM033750.1, forward strand.
AATCAATACACGACATACATGTCCACTAATTGTACTAGTATCGTACTCTAAAAATAACGCCGAGAGAACTCTAAACGCTGATGTTGATAATTATACCATAAATCTCATTTAACCTACGACGGTAAAAATAACATAAGCTTGAGAAAGCTCAGTAATACAAAACTACCAAATGATATTGCAAGCACATGCAGGTATATGGAAAACATACCATGTCATGATGTTCTGAGCAACAACAGACTCCAATTATGAATTAGATATTTTAGTGAAACGATATATTTGAAGATAATAGAATTGTTCTTTATTCAATCACTAAGTATCAGACGAGAGGCATATAGACCGGAGAATCTAAAGAGAGATAGATTACGGAAATTGAACTAAAGAGTTTAGCGTGTGTTCCAACAGTGCAAAGTTAACACATGCAATATAACAATGCAGTTGGCATTTTATTTTACGGACAGATAATAGTAGCAGTCGAGTTCATTTTAAATTTCCTATCTACCCTTCAACTAAATTCTAGTATGCAGTTCCCCATAACTGCATCTATAGGGGCGTTAACCCAGGCCCATTGGGCGTAGGTGTCAGCCTAAAGGGATACCTTAGGTACGGTAGGAATCACCCTAGCCGAAGCATAGGAACTTGAAACAGTAAGAAATTACCCTAGCCGAAGCATAAGAACTTGAAAACGGTAAGAAATTACCAGAATGATCAAGATTGAACCTACGGTAACTTCATACTCTATCTCATGTACTCCAGTAACAGCCTAGGCATTGATAATAGTAATAACAATAATCGGTAATAACAATGATCAGTAGTAATCAGTAATAACAGTAGATATAAAGCAAACTTTAGTTTTCAATGAAACAGTAACCATAGAGCATGTTTTTCAGATCAAATGCATAGGTATATTTCTGACAGATAAAAGTCATGATTCAGATCAAGAGGCAGTCTTAGGTTCAGAACAGATAGAATATTCATGTGCACTTGGAACAAACTATATGGAATAACTTATTTCATGGAGATACTTGATATTTACAAAAAGGGGAACACGCTGAACTTCTAACAAATTTTGAATCAATTTCAAAACGAGATCCCTATTAAAAAGGGTTCGTACTAACGGCACAAACTAGATATTAGGAAGTTGATACATCAGGATCATTGAGAATTCAGATTTATCATGAGTGATCCAGTCATTTAAGCCTACAAAGGAATTATGGTCATTTTGACATTCATAGGCAATCTGGTAATTTAAACCAACAAGGTATAAACGGCGATTTACAAGAATTCTAGTTGCTCATTAGGTTTCCAAAAATCCAGTCAAACTTACGGATCTCAATCTTGCGGTATTTACCAAGTATTCGAACATATGTACTTCACACGTATGCATTTCCCAATACTAACTGTATTGTATAATTGAACCATTCACTTCCATAAGACATCACTAGACCTACCCCAAACAGTCAAACATGTGCTCAAGTGGTATTCTTCTAGTGTTGTAGCATTATCAGGAGTGACTTATATACATGCGTCAGGCTTCCAAGTCTATTCCATTAACCACGTTTCATCAATGCATTACTTTTTAAGCCTTCGAAAAGGTACACCTCACACGTAATCAATATTTAGTTCTAGCTGTGTGGTATAACTGAACATGTTATCGTCTCAAATTATCTTGAAACGAGCCTCGAATGGTTGAAAATGTATTCAAGCAATATTCTTCCAGTGTTTTAGTCATTCAGGTACTTTCGATATTTCCAACAATTCATTCATTCTAGAACTCGAGGGTTTATCCATCATTTCAGTTAATTTAGAAAATTTCGGTGCCCGAGGGTACTTTAGTCTTTGGTCATTATAATCATTCGGATCAATTCAGCCTTATCATTATTTTCAATCCTTTTAGTCATTCTGGTCAATTCAGTATTTCACGCCAGTTTGATCAATTCAAACATACATGTTAGGATATTTGTTTTGATATAATAATTAAAAATTTGTTTTGGACTAAATTGAAAAGATTTCAAAAATGATTTTAAGTCCAAACAACTTGAAAATATATTTGATGGATTTTATAAGGTTTTGGAATGATTTAAATGTCTTTAAAGTAGCCAAACCTGAGTTTTTCAATTAACAGTACCGATACGGTATTCCCCGAATCGATACACCTTAAGGGTTTCAGCTACATGTTTTGTTTCTGCCAAAACCTGTATCGATACAGGCATGGGTCGTATCGATATAGAGTAGGAGCGTTTTGATACGCTGTGTAGTGTTTCGATACGCCCAGCTTTAAATGTCCAACGGCTTTTTGAAAACCCCCCAACAGCTAGTTCCCTACAGCATGGCGAACACCCGTACCGATATGGTACATATGCATACCGATGCAGGTATCGATACGGGCCCAGGCGTATCGATACGCAAAGCTGCATTAGAATCTAACGAGTAGTTTTGAAGAATGGTGTATCGGTACGGCTACCCCGCGTACCGATATAGACAATTTCAAAACTGTATTTATTGCGGGAAATAAAAGCCCCAGCGGCTTCAATTCATCCCTAATGGTCACCAACGGCTAGGAACTCATTTCAAACATAAATACAATCCTTAGAACACTTGAAGATGGTTAGAGAACACATTCAAGCAACATGATCAAGAGAAATTGGCTTTAAGTCTTATTCTTTCATTTCTCTTGTACATAGTTTTAGAGAGTGCTTAAATTGTAAATATTTGTACACTTTTGTGAGCTCCTATTTGTGTAAACACCCACCTAGTGAGGTACTTAGTTTACCAAACAAATCCCTTGTAAAATGAGAGGTTCTATTTTAGCCTTAGACAAAAACTAGAGTGGTTCTATATTAGCCGTTAAAAGATAGGGTTGTAAAAGATTTTCTCCTAAGCCTTAAAAGGGGAAGAATTCATAGTGAATTGGGAAATCCTTAGTGGTGTGCTAAGGTAGTAGATGTAGGCTTAGTTTAGAAGTCGAACTACTCTAAAATCATTGTGCAAATTGTCTACTATTTTACCGGTTTTAGTCAATTCATCAAATGAGCATTTCAACCCTCTTAACACAAGATCGAAATGGAGCAAAAAGGCCTTTCAATACGAATAGTTATCCGTAAATTTATCTTCGAGGACTTATTCAAAATTCAAGAAAATCCAAGTACTTTACAATCTCGAAGGTTTAAGTCTTGCTACCGTAACTCTCCAAGTAATTTGAGGTTTTCAGATAAATTGGTTGTTTTACAAGATCTAGTATAGATTTCTCGACTATTTTCATTGTCATGGGTATTTTAGTCATTCTTGTACCTCAAGGGCATTTTTGTAATTTTATATCTAAATATTTTTGACATTGAATCCTTTACCCCTATTTACTGAGTTTGGAGATGAACTGCCTTATTAATTATTAACCTTCAGATCCTTCTAATTTATTTACCTTCTCATTCGAGCATGTCAATCTTATCTAAATTTTCATACATATATTTCGTATCTGATTCAACTTAAGTAGAGTTAGCAACATACTTCATCGTAAGTATGCATGTATTAACCGAATACCAACATGTTCATAAAGCATACAAGAGGTGGTAATGTATTACCTTGAATCCTTGCTATATCGGTCAACCCTTGAAACGACATTCAAACTTAAATTCAATGTCCTCAACATCTCAGATACGAAGATGTGCAAATACCTTTAATTAAACATAATCCATAATCAATCCTTAATCACATTGCCTTTAAACTGAACAATGAAGCACATAAGTATGTTCAAGTCCAAAATCAGATTTAGAGACTTTCAGGTTAGAATTTCACGAAACAGACTTCAAAATCGAACTCAAGACGACAAAAAACATAAAATAGGGTTCTTTTGGAAAAATTGACTTTTTGGTCAAAATTATCAATGCTAACATCGTCAGTCAAACGGGTTTGGGTTAGGCTTAAGGAGGCCGAACCAACAACTAAAGAACTGGCCTGATCTGTTATTAGACCGGTTGAAGGGTTTGAGCTGATTAACTAGCTCTATTTAAAGGCCAGACTGAGTCCAAGGCCGGTCCGATCGGTCCGCTTCGAGGGTCACTATCCAAGGCGGCCAGAAATTGCCTCGGATGACGCGTAGCCCATTTGGCTGGAAAAACACACTGAAAATGCTCAAAACGATCCACAACTCACCCATAACCCTAAATAACTCAGATTTAGGTTGGAATCTTATCGAGCTTACTTAAATCGGAGGGAAAAGGTCGAATCAGTCGAACCTCCGATGATGCCTTAAATATCGATGGACGGACGATCCAAGGGCAGGGTTTTGCTCAGCTCGACATGGGGAGTTCAACTGCCACTACCACGCCTCGAAGGGACGGCCGTGGTGGCTGAAAATAGAGAAAACTGATGGGCGATGGTTGGGTTCTCGCCGAGCCTTTCAAGCAACTTTCACGGCAAACGGCAGCTCAAACGCGAGAGGGTCAATGGGGCTGGGCTTGGGGTAAAACGACGGTCACGTCGGTGGTGGCCACGATGCGGCGGTGAGAGGTTTAGAAGAGTGACCTTTGGAATTTTCTGGATATCCCAGATTCAAAGTGGAACATTAATTATCGGTAGGGGAAAAGACAGTTCGAGTTTTACATATTTTTGGTATAACTGATAAGTATACCTTAAAATGAAATTAAGAAAGTCTAAATAATAAGAGTTGCTTAGCTTAGTTGGTTGGGTACAAGGCTCATTAGCCTCAGATTGTGGGTTTAATTCCCACAACCAACGCCTACCTTTATTTCATTTTTTTTTTTACATTTTCATTCATTCATTTTCCTCAATTTTCTTTTTTTTATTAACCTTTTAAGTTTAAGGGTGTTACATACTTTTGATAGAGTTAATAAATTATTAAATTTTGAGATCTAATAATTGATTGAGTGGTTAAAGATATTTTTGTCTGGTATGAATTTAAATTCTGGCATTAATCTTGAGAATGTAATTACTTTTCTATTTAATTAAAAAATAAAATTGTAAGTTTGAATATATCAGGTTCAAGTTCACAATAATTATTCTTTTTAGTATTATTAATATAGTCTCATACAATCCTTGATAAAATTTAAGCACATCTTACAAATAAAATTACTTAAACTCAAATATCATAAATAGAATTTCATACCTTTTTCGCTGAAACTATAGCTTAAGCTCACAATAACTAATTATATTATTTATATTTACTTGAAAACATTTTTCATTAATATTTTATACCATTTAATTGATTGGAATTTTACTTAAAAAGACATTATGATTACATCACAAATTTCAATAATTAATTTCTTAGAATATTTTAAAAATATAAAAGTAAATAAATTTTAAAATAGTATAAATTAGTTACTCCTCGCTGTATAAAGAAGAAGCCCCGGCATTGGCAAAGACGAGGTGAATGCATTGAATTACCGTTATAGAAAGCGTCTTAAAAGCGAGGCCGTGGGCGGTGCTCTGCTGCCATCGCCAAACGCCAAGCGCCCCTTCCATTCTTTTGGGTCTTGGCTCTTTCCCGTCACTTTCCCATCTCCCAATCAAACTCTTCTCCTTTGTATCCCTTTCGTTTCGTTTCTTTTATCCAATCAAACTTTTCCAAATTTCAATCACACTTTTGCCATTAAACTAAATTAACCTCTGGTTGTTTAAGTGCAGAACAGTGTGGAATTTGCTTTCCAAGGGATTTTCTCCCTTTTTGCAGCAGAAAAAACAACCGGAAGCTCTTCGTTACTGAACTATATAGACAAAGTGTACGTATAGCTGTTTGCAGCGGAGCGAAGGAGATAGAGAATTGATTAATCGGAGATGAATATCGACGGTGCGCGGGAAAACGGGCAACACGGTAAAATAACGGACACGATCTGGCGACCTTTGGTGAAATCAACGGGCAGATCTATATGCGTCGTCTCCGTCCTCTTACTCGTCGGCGTGTTGATCTCCACGCACTTGCTCGACACCACTGTAAGTAACGAAGAATTCTATATATTTTCCAAGTGCATTTGTTTGGCACGAAATTGATTTCATATTTACCTAGAGAGAATCGAAAGTATTTTCTTGTTTCAATCGAGCCAAACAAACTTGGTCAAAAACTTGATTCGAAAAAGCGTTGCAAATGCCGTGATTAAAGCAGAAAAAAAAAAAACAATTAAATTCCATAAGGGATAGGTGTCGGTCCAAATTAAATTCTCCGGCACGCGTGTCATGGTTTTTCGTTGATTTTGTTCACCATCCCTTACCTAATCTTTCAAACTTGTTTTCTGGGGATTGGCCATTTGCATGTTGACAAATGTGGATTTTTCCTCAACACTTGGGTTTTAAATTCTCGAGAAATGAATCGAGTGATGTTAGGACAATCACACCCCTTAAAAATTTTATATTAAATATTTAGTTTTATGAATGGAGTATTTTTTTATTTTTAATATATATTTTTTTAAAATTTCGCACCTTAACATAAAACTATACGTTTATTTTTGTTCATGACCACAAATATGAGGGAAAGAATATAGTATTTGCTTTTTGTTACAAATATTTATTTAATTAGCATTTATGACTGTTCTTTAGCTGATAAAATCATTTGTTTTCCTTTCTAAAATAGATTCTACAATGTATAAATAAATAAAAAAATACATATAAAATTTTGGTCAAAAAATACACATAAAATTCAATATACATTGAGTAGCTGAGTTGGTTTCTTTCATTAGAATTACATAAAATATAATTAGTATAAGTGCTATAATTTATTAAGGTTTAAATGCAAAATCAATCCCTAGACTATACATTTTGTTTTTTTAGCCATTAAACTATTTTTTTGTTAAAATAAGTATCTAAACTATTATTTATGGTCATTTTAATTTCGATAGTTATCTAAGTTAGAAAAAATTATTTTGGCCAATAAGATATTAACATATCATAAAGATTTTTTGACCAATAGATGATTTAGGGACTAAAAGAAAAAATGCAATAGTTTAGGACTTAAAACGACTAAAAATGCTAGTTTAGCTACTTATTTTGACCAAACAATAGTTTTAAGGGCTGTTTTTTTATTTAAGCCATTTATTAATAATATAATTTGAGAAAATTAAAAATTTGTGATTTGTCCCCTATATCAGTAGTTAAACAAAAAAAATTAAATTAAAGCGAATGACTTGTATTGAAATTTATCTTTACCGAGGATTAAACCACCCTTTTAAGTATATTTGAAATCTTTGGTTGCTTCCCTTATATTAAGCATTGAAGTTGTGTATAAAAAAAATGTATTTAAGTTGCCAATGCAAAGATGTTAAGAGTTGTTTAAACTGGTTTTAGTAAGTTTAGAGAGGAATGAAAAGCTAGGAATGAGTGGGATAAATATTCAATGAGTCAAATTAAAATTTCGAGCTAATTGAATCGTTGAATCCTACTTTGAGTATATTGTTTTTGTGATCACACCTTATTAACTCTCTTTATTTCGTTTTTAATTTTAAAAAACCGGTCGCCGTCGGCTTTAGACTCTTGTCGGCGGCTTAGCTCAGATATCTGTGCTAAGTTCAAAAACAAGAGCTTCAAGACAGCAAATAGAAATCCCACTTAACTGCAGTGAATACGAGCTCACACGGTCCTGCCCCAAACACTACCCGACAACCGCCGAATACGAAGGTCTCGACGGCGATGTAAACGCCGCTTGTCCGGAGTACTTCCGGTGGATCCACGAAGATCTCAGGCCGTGGGCCTATACGGGGATCACACTGGACATGGTGGAGAGAGCTAGACCGACGGCTAATTTCAGATTAGTTATAATAAACGGGACGGCTTACATTGAGAAATACCAGGACGCGTTTCAGACGAGGGATGTTTTTACGCTGTGGGGGATCCTACAATTGTTAAGGAAGTACCCGGGGAAAATTCCCGATCTGGACCTCATGTTTGACTGCGTTGACTGGCCGGTCATCAGAGCCGTCGACTACGGTGGTCCCAATGCCACTACACCACCTCCTTTGTTTCGTTACTGCAAGGATACTGAAACCCTCGATATCGTTTTTCCGGACTGGTCCTTCTGGGGATGGTTAGAACAATTAGACCCTTTCCTTTCCTTTTCTTCGTAGTAATTTTTTAATGGTCAAATTGCATAGAAGCTCCCTAACTATTTGTTTTCTTGGATTTAGTCTCACTATTATAATTTGAGTGTTTTTAGTCCTATACGAAATGTGTATTTTCAGTCCTACGGCTGAAAACAAACATTTTACAAAATCGAGGACTATAAATGATCAAATTTTAGATGGCTGAAATTTTCAAAAACACATTGTGTAGGGACATTTTGTAGAATTTAACATTATATATTATCACGCATAATAAACTAAATGGTAGGGGTGTATTCGACCGAGTTAAGTAAATTTTTTTTAGATAGTTGAGTTGATTAGTCTTATTTTATAACTCAAATTTTATTTGAAATTTTTTGTGTCAAGTCGAGTTTATGAAATTCAAGTTTCTATTCAAATTTAATTGTAAATATTTATAACTTTATGGTACTAATTAGTTCTAATTTAAATAGTTTCTGTAACCATATACAATATGCATACATGCATATTTTCTCATATTTTTTCATATGCGATATACGTATTCTATAACTCAAACTTTATTTAAAAAGTTTTCGAGTCAAGTTTATGAAATTACGATTAGAGTCAAGTCGAATATAAAAATTTGAATTTTTTTCAATTACATCATTCATGATGCATGACACCACAGACTTTATTTTGTTTTTTATGTGATTGAATCAGGCCTGAGATAAGAGTACAGTCGTGGGTGCCATTGTTAAATGACCTAATGGAAGGCAACAAAAGAATCAAATGGGAGGAAAGGGAACCATACGCTTACTGGAAAGGGAATCCCGAGGTTGCCGAAACCAGGCAAGATCTCCTCAAATGCAACGTTTCCGCCGCACACGACTGGGGTGCCCGTGTCTACGCCCAGGTACCAACCCAATCACCGTCCTAATCCAATTTCTTCACATTTTCTCTCCAAGAATCAACCTAACAACAAGACATTTGCAGAACTGGACACAAGAAAGAACACAAGGCTACAAGGAATCAAACTTGGCAAGCCAATGTGCACACAGGTTAAATTATATATCAAGTCCTTCACCTTTCAATTTTTTTATGAATTTCTTTGTTCTGAATGCACAAATTCTGTAGGTTTAAGATATACGTTGAAGGGTCTGCATGGTCCGTGAGTGAAAAGTACATCCTGGCTTGTGATTCTCTTACCCTACTCGTAACACCCCGATACTTTGATTTCTTCACCAGAGGTTTGAAGCCATTGCATCATTATTGGCCCATTAAGCCTGATGATAAGTGCAGATCTATTAAGTATGCTGTTGACTGGGGCAACTCCCATCAGGAAGAGGTAAGAATCTTCTTTATATCGGGTTAATTTCACCGGACATCCTCAAACTATAATGCAGAATTTGAATTATACTCAATAGTGTCGTTATTATATCAATATGGTCATTTTGTCACTCTAACGGTCAATTTAGACATTAAATGTCAACTCAAATCTGACGTGTTTGTACTTGTGGCATGCATAGCTTGATTATGTACTTATGACGTGCAATATTTAGCTGTATATTTAAAATTTATGGTAAACAACACCATTAGTCACTAAACTATTCTTGCTTTCATGTTTTGATAATCAAACTATTACTTTTAGCAAAATCGTCACTAACGTTACATTTTTTTTCTATTTTGGTCACCCGCTGTTAAAGAACTCACGAAAAAATAATAGTTTTGTGACCAAAACAGGAAAGAAGCAATAGATTGGTGACCAAAACAGGAAGAAAAGTAACATTAGTGACCAAAACAGGAAGAAAAGTATCATTATTGACGATTTTGCTGAAAATAATAATTTGGTGACCAAAACAGGAAAATGAAAATAGATTAGTGACCAATGGTGTTGTTTACCCTAAAATTTAATCAACAAGATTTAAATATACTCCATGTTTGAATCAAAGCTGGCATTTAGTGCTCCACTCGATGATGTTAGATTGATGGAAGATCTGATTGATATAATATTTTGATATCATGAGGATTCAATTAGAACATTTGAAGTTTAAAGACCAGTTTATAGAATATATGCTTAGTTTAGGGATGTTTGGTAGAATTAGGCCTTATACATATATAGTGTTTCCCCTTATTCCATTGCATCCATTTGTTTGCTCAGGCAAAGGCAATGGGGAAGGCAGCTAGTGAGTTTATAAAAGAGGATTTAAAGGCAGATTACGTGTATGATTACATGTTTCATCTCTTAAACGAGTATGGTAAACTGATGAGATACAAGCCCACCGTACCCGAAAAAGCTGTCGAATTATGTTCGGAATCGATGGCTTGTCCGGCCGACGGAAGAAAGAAAGATTACATGTTGGAATCATTGGTGAAGGGTCCCTCGGTTACGAGCCCGTGCGCCATGCCTCCGTCGTACGATCCGGCATCGCTACGAGCTTTGGTTAGTGAGAAGGAGAATTCAATGAAGCAGGTAGATGAATGGGAGAAGAAATTTTATGAAAAGCAAAGGTAAGACAAAACGTTGTAATAAGATTTCTGGTTGTAATTACATAACCAAGAATATCTAAGGAACCCATTCTTCATGTGTAGCATGTACTGCATTAATCTAATTCACCAATCAAATTTTTTTTTTACAATGAATTGATACAAATCAATACGATGATAAAAAGTTAACAATCTCGAATGTCGATTTTTTGTCCTATTTCAAACTTGAAGTTGATATGTGCTCAAAATAATTTATTTAAATTCCAAAACGATCTTTAATTGTAATGAACCGATTCGAAAAACTTGGTTGATTTAAACTTAAAATTGAATCAAACCAAAATAATTTAAAAATCTAAAACCCAATTGATTTCCATATTTATGTAATCTAAAACCAACTCGACTTGTCTAATTGACACCAATAATTTTCGATTAAAATGAAACATAAATGATTGTTAAACAAAAAAAAAATACCAAAATCAGAAAAATAGATATAGTCAAAGGTCTGAAATGTTGTCATTTGTTTAATTATCACCGATATCCGATTGTATAGGTCTATTATAAGAATGACTCTTCCAGTTCAATTTATTCCATTTACAACGTCATGAATTGAACTTTTTATTTTACTTAATAGACATGTCGCATCGTCGTGCTAGACTTAGCAATAATCGGTGAAACTTTATCGATCTTTAATCATATATCTGAGATGGAATAGAAATCAAATGTTTGAAAATATATTTATAAAAAATTAAAGCATAGAGAATTTAAGAGTTACATTAAAGCTACACAATGAATGGTAAAACAAAACACAAAACTACAAAGCAGAAAGTGAATTCTTTCAGGCAAAAAAAATCTTGTAAAACACACACACACAAGCGATACTCAGAAATGGTGATGCTCAAGACCGGGTGGATCGATCCATGTTTCGGGAGAAGAAAAGTAGGAAAAGCAACAGCGTTTAAATTGCTCGGCTTTTTATAATGTCGAAGCTCATTTCACTAGGATCTGTTGCCTGCAACTCCACTTGAATGCCATCCAATTCCCTCTTGAATCTGTCCTTTGAGCTAGCATACACCATCTTACTCCTCACCCTCGATGTATCCGGTGCCCTTCAAAAACACTCGAACAATAATGAGACACAAATATTATACAACCCCATTTCACATTATGTTTCGCAGCTTCTATTTGATTCAGACCCGAAATTTCAAAATTTAAAAAGCACAAGGACTAAAACTGATCAAATTAGAGTACATGGATCAAATTCATAACGCGTACATAGTACAGGGTGTACTAGTCAATATGCATAATCTTCTTATAGTTCATGTCTGAGTTTGATGCTAAGCTGCAAAAGGGTTTGAAGCTTTTTTGTTCATGGTGCCAAGACAACATTGGTCATAACTTATGTTTGGTTTATGAGAAAATTGAAGAAAGATAATGTGCTAAAACTTGGGAGTGTTTCCAAGTTGCAACCAATGTTGAATGAATGGCCTAGAGGTGTATAGATTGGGGGGAGAATAGGGTTACCATGCAATGAAGAAGATTTTGCTTTTCTGGCAGTTCTCATCAGTGGTGAAATCGAAATCAAAGACAGCATATCGGCACTCGTTGGCGGGCAGAGATGCAGTGAACTCCTCGTAGGTTGATGTCGGGCTCCCGACTTTCTCCACCACCACTTGTTGCTCTTGAATCTTGAATATGATGTAGCGGTGGTTCCTCCTTGCCTTTAGCTCCAAGAATGTTAGCTTACATTCGTCGTCAACAGCCATCCCGGATGCCGCATTCGCCTATTCCAATGTTTTAGTTCCCACACACATATGAAACAAAAAACAACAAAATACATATTAATCAACCGAAATATCAAATCCGATACGTATTCGAAAGACGGGAAACATTGGAAAAGAGACTTCACCATTTTGTTGTCCAAAGAGAAAGAAAGCCTCTGAGAAATTTAGCAAAAGAAATGAAGAGGAAAAGCCTTTTGTGAGAAATGAAGAGGAAGAATAATGAAAGAGAGAAATGTAGTATTGTGTAGGATATTAGTAAGAGATCCTTAATTAAGGGGATCCATTTGTGGCAGGCGAGACAAATGTGATGGTGCAGAGATATTTGAGGCCGAAAATAAAGGCTTCAATGGCCCTGCTTGCATGCCTACTTTTATCTGCTACAGGTTATGGCATGAGCTTAGCATATTTCATTTATAAAAAAAGATTCGAGTCTCACCATACACCGATTTTCGATCCCGGTTTTATTTTGATTTAAGTCTTCTTTACATAAACTCCATTCCGATTTCAGATATATTCCGATTATCAGATGTTTACTAACAAAATAATGACATTATGAACAAAAGTGATATGAATTGTAATGTCTTGCAAGGCCAGAAATGAACAATCTGTCAATGGAAAGAATTCATTCAACTTCATATTAAGCTATGAATCGAGGGAAAAATGAAAAATTCCCAATGTTATTTCAAGCAGGACAAAATATAGAAATGCAAGAACTAGTGTTGGTGTAAGGGAAAAAATCCAAATACTAAAACAATGAGAATAGATATATATATTTTAAAAACTAGCACATTTGTGAAACATACAAGCATCTGCCGGCCTAGATAACAAAATTTCAGGGGGTAAGAGAATTTTCATCCTACAAAATTTATTACTTTAGGCCCTTTTTGCCTTTTAGAATTTATCTTGGCATCAGAAGCTTGGTCTGTTGACTCTTGTGTTACGAAGTCATCCTCGAGATCGTCTCCGCTGACAAATTTCGTCACTTGCCCTCTAGGCCTTTCAAAGCTTCGGATCGCTGAAATCAGGAAATGACACAAAGGATTTAAATGCTATTCTCAAGGTCGTAAATGTTTTTTCCTCGAAAGCAGTTGAGGTCAACATAGAAGCATCCACAACTGGTCCCGTCCCATGTTTATACATCTATCTTATCTTATAATTGAAAATATAAAACTCAAGGTAACGGAAAAGAGCATTGCAGGCTCAAAGGACCAAAATTCTTCTCCTAACAAGATCGTTTCTTTATTTGTCATTTTAATTTCTTATCATTACTTAACAATAATAACATGACCAACAACCCCAAATTCGTTGAGAAACTTTTTGAAAGCTCCTTATTAAAACCAGATATGACACATATATCTTGTCCAAAAAACAGCAACGACTTATCTTGGAGTACTGAGTAATTAGAGAAGTGCACTAGATGATATAACACTTATAAAAGAATAGCAGGTTTCGTTTGGGTTAAACTTAGCTTATTCAGTTATATGAATTATGGCAAACAAACAGCAGAACAGTTGGAATAAATCCCCAAGTTTGGTAGTGAAAAATCTTACATGTTCCGCCTTCTCCGTTAGCTGCAGCAGATGCTCTTTTGCCTTTATCGGGACAATCTTTGGCCAAATGGGTTACACCGCCACATATTTTGCAACAACCACCCTACATGAGATCAAAACAATAAATTCAAGTGTCAAATTAATGAAGAAAAAGAATGCTGAAATAAAATGAGACATTTATCAATGAACATCCACATGATAAACATGATGCCTGCTCCCAAAAACACACAAGACACTACATTACAAAACTAAAAAAAGCTACAAACATAATTTATTCAAACGTACCTTCGGGTAGATTCCATGGGTATTCTTTGGGCAGTTTTTGCTCAAATGTCCAACTTCCTTACAGACAAAACATTGGGCAAACTTAGTCCCCCCTGAAACAAAAAAGATTTAATAATCATCATTCATAGCAAAAATCGATGAACAGCTCAAACACAAACAAACCATATTCGCGAGCCAGAAAAAAACATGTTCACGTAGAAAATATATTTACAGATGATAAACAAACTAGGGCTTCACAACAAAGTTAGAACCAAAATCAGTTTGAAGATAAACATTCATATCTATTCAGAAACAACGAATCATATAACAGTCAATATCATAAGAGACCTCGTGGTTCACACCGGAATTTTACGAAGGTAATCAAAATCACAATGCGAAACTAACATACTCCAGATTTTGCACACCATTTCATTGAATCATTAAGATAAAAAGAAAACAATGTAAAGCATGCAAACATATAGCATATATATGAGCAAATTACCATCTTGAAGAGGTTTAGGACATTTCGAAAGCGAATGTCCAGTTTCTCCACAGTTGTAACACGTCTTTTTATCCATTACATCAGGGCAGTTCTTCAGACTATGTCCACGTTGACGACAGTGCAAACATATCTATAAACATAAAAAAAAGAAAAAGTCAGAAAAAAAACAAAATTAAACCAGGAAAGGGGGGGGGGGCTGAAATCAAAAGAAAATCTAACCATATGCTTCTCCCATTGAGCTTTTTGAGGGCAATGCTTGGCAATATGATCTTTGGCTTTACATATATAGCAGCTTTCACCAGGCCTCATGCCAGGAACTCTAAGTGGGTGTTTTCTAATCCCCTTTCTGTAGCTGTTATTGGGGTCTTTGGATCCTTCTTTTTTGCGCTTGAACTTGCTGCTCTGTTTCTTCTTCTTCTTCTTGTCTGGGTCTTTCGCAGGGGTTGGCTCTGGGGTCGGAAACTGCTCGGGGTGCGCTTCTTTGTATTGCTTGCGAGCTAATTTCTGTCTTTTGTTCGCCATATCGATCAAAACTGCAGATAGGGTTTAGAGTTCCAAACTTTACCCTATTTTATTTTCCTGGCAGGAACACAGTGGTGAGGACTGAGGAGGCGGCGGGGAAAGAAAAAGAAAACATTTAATATATATAAATTTTGAGTTATTATTTTAACTTATATTACAAGTAAGTATTTAAAATATATTAATTTTTTATTTAAGTTTTATTTTAAGTATTTAAATATTTTTTTGATAAAATAAATATTTAAAATATTTTTTTGTCGAAATAGATATTTAAAGTATTTTTGGTCAAAATTGACATGCGGTATTTATTAAAAAATATACTAGGTATTTATTTTTAAAAAAATAAACTTTAGGTATTTATTTTGATCAAAAAATAATTTAGGAATCTATTTTAGTCAAAAAGTATATTTTAAGTACTTGTTTTAACTGAAATGAAAATTTAGTATATTTTAAATACTTAGTTGTGATATAAACCTTATTATTTATACATAAATTTGTATAAAATTTATTTTACATAATATATTTATTTTTAAATTTATTTTAAGTCCTAATTTTAATCATAAATTTTAAATTTTAAATTATGAAACTTAAATCACTAAATTATAAATAAAATTATCAAACTCTAAAATTGATAAACTTTGGTCTATATAGCATTTGTATCAAACTATTTTTTTATAATTTTATTTGAATTAAAAATTTTAGAACCGAACAAGTGTCCAGTAGAAAAAGCAGATGATGTTTATCCTAAAAACATGTGTTTAAATCATTTTGTTTACAAAATGTATGTCCATCGTTAAAGGGTTAAGAATATACCTTTAGACCATTTAAAAAATTAAGAATTTTAAAAATGTTAAGTCTAAATATTTAAAACAATTATTGCATAACAACGCATGATTTTATATTAAAATTCGAATGCTATTTTTATTTGATATAATGTCTGAATTATTTAGACTCTTTTTTATCCCTAGATTAGAAAATATTGAACACTCTTGATTTTATGTTCTTCTATTACCAACAACGATGTCCAGTTTTTATTTGAGATTGATATTATTTTTTCTGGACTAAAAATTCATAACTAGCCTTTTATAGGGACTTATATAGGAGTCGACATTTCAAAAGAGTGAGACAAGGGGACAGTTATTTGACTCTTACTAGGTTATCTTTTCACTTAATGTTTTATATCTAAAATTTTGTAAATTAAGTCATTAAACTTTTAATTTAATTTCAATTAAACCACAGGTCAATAGTTGTTAATAAAATTATAGAGTGAAAGTTAAGTAAAATTATATAATAACTCGTTATTTATATATTTTATCAATTTGATTTTAAAATAACTCATTAAAAAGTTAAAGGTATTAAATTATTTTTAGTCAAAATTAAGATTTTAGAGAATGTGTACGTAATAATAACTAAATGTATTATTATCTCAATTTAAAGCTATAAATTAATTTGATTTGAGATCAAATTAATTGAATATGTAAGTTATAAGGGTCAAATGTATTATTATAAAATTTACTTAATTGTCATGTACTAAGTTTCGTTAATAATTAATAATTAGTGGTTTGACTAAAATTAAATTTAAAATATAATTAACAAATATATAATTTAATAATCAAAATAAAATCAAACTAATAATTTAGTGCATTTTTGGAGCAACTTACCCTATTAATAAAAGCATACTCTAAGAGTCTTGCGGCCTCGCTTTTTGATTGTCTCTGTGGTTTTTGCCGGTAGTTTTTTAGTGATACAGATTGAGAATTTTAAGGTTTAAGTAGTCATTTCTAATAAAATGTTTTTTTTTGAAAGTCTTTTAAGTTACCAGATATGTTGTTGTCGACTTCTCAGTATGTGGCAGCCCTTTGTTTTATCTGCGGTTACTGTTTTAAGGAATCCCATTAAATGTTTTAAGAATTGTTTTTGTCTATATACCCTCCCCCGCATAGATCCCACGTTTTTCAAAAAATCTCATTTCTAAAAATATTAAACAAAATTATTATTTTACTGACAAAAATAAATGACTAATTTAGTTTAAATTTTTTTGAATACTTCAATCGCAAACAATTACGAGATGATAAAGATTGAAAGGGTGTTGTGTTGAGAAAGATTTAGACGAAAATTTTAGTTTATTTCTAAAACCGAGATAGAAACATGTTTAGAAACTTGTGTGTGGCTAAGTTTGAAAAAAAAAAGTTAAAGTGGTAATAACATAGTTTGAGTTTTTTTATTAAGATATATAGTAGGAATATATAGATAAATAGAATATATATTTTTAAAAGATTTTGTAAAATATCATGATCCTTACGGATATTTTTTGGGATCCCCACAATATTTATACGATTAAGATTCAGTTATTTCACAGTTCGGATATAACAATTTTCGTCCCTATCTTCATTTGAGTTTTAGTGATAAAACTTTTCCATCTCCATCTCGTGAGTGAAGATTTCGATTAATCTCATTCTTGTCAGTTTTTTGATCTCATAATTTTTGAATATTCCTTATCCAATTTCCACCCCGAGACACAATTCTAGGTGACAGACCATGGTAAAGTCGCCATCTAAACTTCATATTGCTGCTCCACATCTCTTTGGCAGTTGGGATGGTAAACATCGTTTGTATTGGTTCGAGTACTCCCCATCACTAGCTTATTAGGATGACCAATTAATACCCTGAGGTGATCTTGTTGGGAACAATGAATGTTTCAAAACAACATATCTTACGTGTCTTTTGCCTTTTGCTTCCAGATCTCAATACTTTAGCTGAAAGGCCTGGTTTGTTTGTTTGTTTGCACGATAACCAGGCTAGAAAAAGCGGATCATATTATTGCTCGTTTCTAAGATTATTCTAGTTTACTAAAAGACGAACTTAAGACTTTATATCAAGGGACGAATCAATTAAATTTTACGTAAGACAAAAATTTTAATAGAAAACATATGAAAAAAATTATTTTTTTCTTAAAATTATATACGAAAATTTTCAGGGGCAACCGCTAACTTTATTTTTTCCTGAGTTTAATTAAGATTTTGAAATTGAAACTTTGATAATGTAATAGCGTTATAAATACTTGATAGGAAAATGTTGTCGGTTTGGTAATCCTATCCGGTTCGATGTGATAATCTATGCTTAGACGGGTATTATGATTTTGGTTTTATATTAATTTTTTATTATTTATAAACTTTAAGGTAATAACATAAATATAAGTATATATATGCTTAGACGAGTATATACTAGTGGTTGAATTTTTGTGTGGAGAAAAGTATTAGATCCATGGTAAGGTGTTCATGTGTTGATGAGAGGAATTGCTTATAGCTCGATTTGTGTGTTTTGGTGAATATAAATCCTATTTACCTTTTTCAATACCCTATTTATGTTTCGCAGTAAAAATTTAAGTTTAGACTTTAGAATTTGTGTGTCTCGGTGAATTCACCTTTACGATTCAAACCATCATTCACTAGATGATTCGCAATCCCAATGTTATTTCTCGGACTAGACTCGAATGATACTATCTCAATCACTCGACTAAATTTATCAATCTCTAGAAAAATCTCCCACCACTTCCATGGTCTTTGAATCGGATTATCCAGCCAATATAGGACCATTGGTAAGTGAATTAAGGTACCACTTGCAGTGAAAGTACTGAACTCATCACTGCCCGAATGATTACTAACATATCCACTTCTCTCGCTTCTACCTCTAGTCAGGGGAGTCATAGAGGAAGAAGATCGCTAACTGGAAAATAGATTTTGTTGTACGTGCACAGTTTGGTCAAATGCAGGGCTGCAAATTTTAGGGTCCTTTTGTTGCTTGAGGCTAGAATCAGGGGAGTATCATTTTACGTTTGTTTTTGCAGGGTGTTGGAATGATTTAGGGAGGTTTTCATCGGCAACATTTTTGTACTCCCAGTTGAGTTGTACTATTTTCTTCTATTTAGGCTTAAAAGAGATTTTTAACGAGGCATTCAATCGGTTTAGGCTTTTATAATCTTTAATATATCATACTTGCCGAAAAAAAAATATAAAAGCATATTTATAAACTTCGTAATCTTTTATAATCTTTAATAAGCAAATCTATCTTAGAAAGTAGCATCTTATTGGATTGAGCACAACAAGCTCATGGTTTCACATCATGCACGAACCAAATGACGATGGTCCGTGCACTTGAAACCGACTTGAGAAACCACCCTAGCTACTGCAACATTCATTTATTTCATACTACTACTAAAACTTAATGAAAATGTCCATTCCATTATGGTTTCAGTATGGCGGCATTGCCGGGGCAACTCCCATGAACTTCACACCGCCGATGGGTCCCGGTGCAACCAAACCCGAGCTTCGGATCTCCGACATTCCTCTCCGCACATTTCTTTGTCGTGCTTCGCATAGTTTCGGAAGAAAAACACCTGCCAAGACGACAAACAGTTAAATAATAAGACCGTAACGTTTTAAAGTTTAGAGATGGATTTAAATTTAGGTCATATATATTACCTTCTCCAGCGGCAAGGTTGAAGTAAAGGTCGATGATGTTGGGGCAGCCGTTGTAGCATTGAGGGGAACAAAGCATTTCCGTGAAGCGAGACTCGAGGAGCGAATCCGACGAGATGCCGAACGAGTTCCGGTCGATGCCACAGGCTTTAACACACTGGTCGGTCTCGATCCAGTTCCTGATCTTATCAGTTTCGATTTCCGATGTGCGGCAAGTGTATTCCTCTTCTCCGCTCCTCTTGATGTGCTTCTCTAGCACACAACGCTTGCCCGTTGATGCCACGGCGTAGGCGCAGGTGTCTTGGTCAAGGTGTTCACATGTTATTTCCCCTACAAACAAAACAAAACAAATAGCTATAAACCATTATATATAACGCCAAATCAACGTAATTATGCAGCAAAAAATCCTTTAAAAATTAACCGAGTGTGGCTTGCAAATTGAAGGCGAATAATGCAATAGCAAGGACAGCAAATGTCTTGGAAGCCATGGGATTGTAATGGACCGACAGAAAAGCTAAGATTTTGTTGCGTTTTTTAGCAACTTTGTGCCTTGCTCTATGCAAGAGAAAATGGTGAGAATGTTGATGGGGGAGAGGAAGGGGTGTTTTAAAGTTGGTTTCGAGGAACAAAATCTTTTTTCTTTTCGGCGTCTCCTTATATGTCTCAATATTAAAAAATTAAATTTTATGTTTTAACCTAAACATTAAATCTTAAACTCTAAACCTTAAACTTTAAAACTATATCCTACTCTAAATTTTTTAAACTTTAACCATAAAACTTTATATCCTAAATTATATACCATAAACCTTATCTTTTTTACCTAAAATATAAATAGGGTGTTAAAAATGGACAGAAAATTTCTATTCGATTTCGAGTGGAGACTTGAAAAATCAAGGAAACACAACATGGATGATTTTCGTATTAGACCCTAAACTTTAAACTTTAAAACTATATCCTATTCTAAATTTTCTAAACTTTAACCATAAACTTTAATTTTATATCCTAAATTATATACCATAAACCTTATTTTTTTGACCTAAAATATAAATAGGGTATTAAAATGGACAAAAAATTCTATTCGGTTTGAGTGAGAGACTTGAAAAATCAAGGAAACACGACATGGATGATTTTCGTATTAGAAATCGACACGAAACACGACAGTAATGGTCGTCATGTGGAAGTGAACCCTACGGTGACCGAGTAAGCAAGAAGAATTCATTTCTTTGACGGTGCCTACTCCTGCGGCTTTTAATTCTTTTGCTTACACGTGTCCCGATTTCTTGGATTTTATATTCCGTATAGTTTGGAATGGTAATATTTGAGTATTTTTCTAATGATTTTGTTATAAATATTTAAATTGAATTTATTTTTTCAAAACATAATACGCCTGACCATTATATTTAATGGTAATATTTGAATTCAAGATTTTTAAAAATTTTACAAACACTTATTGAATTTAAAAATTCTATAAATAGAATATTTAAATGTTAAAAAGAAGAATGTTAGCACATGTCATCTCTAGAAAATTTTTAAAATTATATTAAAAATAAATAAAATTATTTAATTTTTAGAAATTCTCTAAGTTTTTCGAGTCTCACAAAATAGCCTCAAATTTTAAAATTCTTAACTCTCCAAAATCTAAATCTCAATTTGGGCTGATTTCGCCGTCGATTACTATGCCACCGCCCACCACATTGGTCGCCAGACTATCACGACCATTTCCCCCAACACCTTGTCGCCTAAAATGGACCGACGCTGTGCGAATCGCCGAAATTGTCAAATTATTCTTTCGTATGATTCACGACGAACAACAGCTGGAGGGGCGGCGAACGACGTGTGAATTGTTCGACGAGGGGAAGGTGCTTCATTCCGTCACCGACAATACTGCCAACGCCAACGGGAGTGGTCGAATTTGGGGGTTTAGGGATTTAAGGACTATTTTAGGAATATTTAAAAATTTCAAGATATATTTTTATTTTGTTTTATTGATTTTATTTATTTTAATATAATTTTTAGAATTTTCAAGAGATAACACGTATCCTTTAACGGTAAAAATTAACAACGAATTTTAAATGAACCACATAATAAAATTTTAAGTCTCAATTTAGCCTGAAAAATAATCTAAACACTTAACTAAAAAAATAATATAATTTAGACATCTATTTACCTATTCTTTTAAAAATGGGAGACGAGATGAAACGAGGACTACATTTGGTCAATGACACGACTGAATCAATTATTAATTATTGCCGTGATTAGCGGCGCGGGAATTTAGTTGAAGAGAGATTTTTTTTTCTTTCCAAACGGTCATAGCAGGAAAACAATCAACATCTCAGCGTTCAAAAAAAAAATAAACTGGTTTAAATAATTTAATACCATTTAAATATATTTTAAATTTATTATATATAAAAATTTTAATCGAAAGACTCAGTCATTAAAATTAAATATATAACACGAACCGATCTGAATAATCAGGATAAAACTTTATTAGACAAAAAAAAAAACAATCAACATCTGTACCAAAAAATGGTACAAAACCGATGTGGTGTGTCTGTTAGTACTTTACTTCAGTAATTTTAAATTTATTTCTTAACACCGTAATAAAAAATCATAAACTCTTCTTACTATGTAATATATTGTTTTATTCAGAAAAAATATTTACTCCATCCTCTTTTTGAATAAATGGATGTTAAAAAAAATACTTCATTTTTTCATATTACCCATTTATTCAAAATTAACTTAAAAGTAAAGATTTATTCTTGAAAAACGAAAAAAATATTAAAATAAATAATTTTTATTGGTCATGGCTATAAATCGTGTGGTAGGATAAATTTATAATATATTTTTCCTATCGTCTATGATATGAGTTTAATCAAATTATAATATTTAAAAGTTTAATAATTAATTTAAAATAGGCGCCTTAATTTGGAACTAAAATTGAAAATCTGAAAATTTAAAGATATTAGAGTGAGTCATAATCTAAGATATCTTAGGTGACAGAAAAATATGATATAATTTCTCAAATTGGAATAGGTGAAAAAGAAAGTTTAATTAGGGTGGCTGCTAAATAAAGTTCCAAGATGAGGAGTCATCTACGGGAGGGCAGAAGAGACTTGTACGTATAGTTCTCTTCAGCCGAACCTTGTTTGGACTTGTGGGCTTTAGATCCGGATTTCCAGTTTCTTTTTCTGACCAACAAAATTGGTTAAACAGAAGTTAGGTCCTAAACTTTTGGAATCACTATGTTACTATTTTCTTTCTACCCAGGCGAGTCTAACGTGTGATATGTTTAGAGTGGATTAAAATGAGATAAATTTTAAAATTTATCATCGAATTAAAAATGTTAGACTTTTTGATAATATTTCGGTTAGTTTTTTGAGTTTTTTTTTAAGTTTCAATATTTTGTCAAAAACTAAAAATTTATAAAAAAAATTAAGTATCGATACTTGCAAAAAATTAAAAAAAAAACCCGAAAATGTTATCAAGAACAACCGAAAATATTATCAAGAAATCTAATATTTTTAGTTCGAAAACAAAATTTAAAACATGCGTCTTTTAGCCGCACCCCATACCTACACTACAAACATAGGGCTATTCTTCAATGATTTTCATTACAATTGTTTGTATTTCTAATAAAAATACAAATTTGTCAATTAATATATATATATATATTTGCTTATCAATCTCGTTATGAATAACAAACAACTTCTGTAAAAATAAAGTATCGGTTAATATTAGACTCTAAGTTCGATTTTGGACTACTCTGTTTCCTCTCCCTTTTAAGAAGAATATTAATATTTGTAATAAAATAAGTATACATAAAAGTACATTTAAATAAGTATACATTTTAGTTTTTCAAATATTAAAGAGAGCATTTTTGAAATAAAAATAATTTATTTTCATTCAAATATCAATTACGTTGGCCATAGTAGTTGAGGCAAATGAGTGTTTGGTGTCCTGGATTTGATTCTCAGGACCAAATTTAGAGGATGTTATTTTCCTCCACCAAGAAACGTGTCTCAATTATATATTTTGAAATGTGTCAAAACTCAAAATATGATTGGAACATGTGAAAGTAATAAAAAATAATTAAGGAATCTAATTGAAATAATTTTAATAGTTTGAGGAGTGAATAAATTAATGGATAAAATACATGCATTTCAGTTATTCAGTTATTAGTTCAAGAATGGACGTGTTACGATCCTTTAAAAGTTATAATTTAATTACTTAATTAAAATATTATCACAAATAAATATTTTTTGTAAAAGTAAAATGAAAGTTTAATGTGTTTTGATATAATAATAATTTTAGTTGTAAAACTTATACATTCTATTGATGTTGTTCTCATTCGAAATAATTCAATAAATTTAACTCTTAATATTTTAAAACTCTATTAATTTAGCCATTTTAAGATACAATCAAACCGAACGGATCTTTTGAATCAAACAAACAGTTGAATACCTATTTTCTACAGTAAAGCAACAAGTTACTAATAAAAGTTTGTCACGTTAACCAATTATATGGTTAAGCAAGCTCGATTCACGTCATTACAAAGTACTCGTGTGACAAAACCTATAATCCTAAAATGAGATTGGTTGATGATCAGTACAACTTACACTCGGTGCTTCGAAAACAATGACACAAACATGAAAGAATATATCCTTTGAGTGAACAACAAAAATGGATTCCATAAGAAAGATTTTTCTAACTCTCCTACCTCTTACACAAAACAATAAAGACAATGGCATTGATAAAATTCAACACCCGCCAAAAAATTTAGTAATTTGTTGGTAGTTAGAATAAATTTGAAGATTTGGTAGATTGATCTTTTCTTATTTCTTCTATATCGTAGGGTTAAAATCAAAAAATAGTTATCGCGTTCCCGATAAAACCTTCTCGTAAAAGTATTCTATACTATAGAATATGAATATGAATAATGAAATAGATTTGAGTGGAGTATTAATAAGGATGGTAACGGGGTTGGGGCACACGGGGTCGGGTAATTTTTTCATCCCTAAGTATTAATAATAATCTCGCCTTATTCTTTCAAGAAAATTTTAGCACTTCATCAATACCAGAGTTCTGTGAATTTTGTTTCAATGTTTCTTTGAAAGGTTTGTCGAGGAGCCTTTAGCTGATCTCGATAGCAGCTGCTGTATGGAGCCTATGGTTGGCGAGAAATGAACTAGTTTTCAACTGTAAATTGACAATGCTACCAGATTTAATTTTCTTTTCAAAGTTACGATCATTATTTTGGGTGAAAGCACCAATCCTTGATCAATAACTCACTCATCATTTTTTAATAAGGCACGAGTCAATGGTTAAATATTATTTAATAAAATATATGTTTAAAAAGGATCTCTCCTTCACATGGGCTCATAAAATTTAATGTGGACGGGACAGCAGAAGCAGACTCGGCATGCTGTGGAGGGGTTTTGCAGACAAAGTTAGGAGTTATTAGAGAGTGGCCTTGAACTATGCTGAGGTAATGGCAATGGATGTTGGTAAAATACTACAAAACTAAGGGCGTTAGCACTAAAATTTAGTAAACAAGACAATTTTCGTTTTGTTAATGGATTCAATGTTAGTACTAAATATCAACATGTCATCCACATATAAACTCATGATGACACAATCAGTCTCAAAACATTTTTGAATACACGTCTGCATCCGCTCCATTAACAATAAAACAAAAACGAAAAATGGTTTTATAAAATTTCTCGTACCACTGCTTTGGAACTTGTTTAAGGTCATAGAGATATTTTTTAAGTTTACACACTTTGCCTTCCATACCATGTGTCGCAAAACTTGGTGGTTGCTCCATATAGATCTCTTCATCTAAATATCCATTAAAAAATATGGTCTTTACATCCATTTGATGTACATACAACTTATGAATGGGTACGATCGCAAACAAGACACGGATCGTTGAGATTTTTGTCACATGAGAGTACGTGTCAAAAAAGTCAATACCAAACTTTCAAGAGAACCCTTTGACTACTAATCTTGCCTTATACTTCTGGATTGACCCATCTAGTCTAAGTTTCTTTTTAAAGACCCATTTATTACTGATAGGTTTAAACCCTCTAGGCAAGTCAACCAACTCCCAAGTGTGATTAGACATTATTGATTCTAATTCATCATTAATAGCATTTCTCCAGAAACTAGCATCAATTGAACTTATAACTTTATTATGCCTTTGGATCCTCTCTAATAGGAAATATTGAACTATAGGTTTAATTATAGAGTCTAAAATACTAATTTTTGTAATAAAGGAAGTTATAAAATTTGGTCCAAAGGTAGTAACTATCTTTTGTCTTTTACTTCTTTTGAGCTCTAATTCAAACTCTAGAGTTTCCTTAGCAGGAATAATAAAAGAAGCATGAGTATGACTTTCTCGTTGTGTTTCAACATTTAATCTAGGTTTCTTAAGAGTAAAGGAGTCCTCAAAGAACACAACATTCCTAGATTCACAAATTGAGAAGTCATGTAAAGACATAAACCTGTATGCGGCACTATTTGTAGCATACCCTATAAACACTGCATCAACGATTTTAGGACCGATAGTGGTCTTCTTAAAGTCAGGAAAACCTACTTTTGTCAGACACCCCACACTTTCAGGTAATGGAAATTTGGTGCATAACCTTTCCACAATTCGTATGGAGTACAATCAATTTTTTTATGAGGTACTCAGTTCTATATATGATTGGCCGAGAGAATAGCTTCCCCCCACATATTATCAGATAACCCATAACTTATTAACAAATAGGTCATCATCTCTTTTAAAGTTCTGTTTTTCCTCTCGATAATGCCATTCTGTTGAGGAAAATATGGAGTAGAGGTCCCATGTATTATGTCATTCTTCTCACACATCTGTTTAAGGAAATTAGACTCATATTCACCACCCCTATTGAATCTAACACGTTTTATTCTCCTATCAAGTTGATTCTCAACTTCTTCCTTATAAATAAGAAATAAGTTTTCAGCTTCATCTTTACTACTATGGAGACAAACCTTTGTATATCAAGAGTAATCATCTACAAAGGTGATGTAATAGTGTTTTCCTCCCTTACTCTCACGGTTTCTAAAGTCTGCTAGATCAGTATGTATAAATTTTAAAAGTTTAGATCTGTATTTATAAACTGTCTTAAAAGAAGGTTTAGTATGCTTAGCTTCTACACAAGTTTCACATTTGCTAAAGCTATTGTCTTCTAGATTAAGTATTAACTTCATTTTTATGAGTTTTTAAAGTGATTGAATGCTCACATGTCCTAATCTAACATGCCACATATCAAGAGTCTCAACAGTATAAACAGAAGTAGTGGCTTTATTCTTTTCAATAAACTGGGTTCCGATTACAAATAAACCATTTTGTAAAAAATCTTTCCCTACATAATCTTTGTTTCCGGAAAGTATTAGTTTATCTGCTTCGAAAACTAGTTTAATGCCTGCCTTATTCAGTAATCCACCACTAATTAAATTTCTACACAAGGTGGGTACATACAAGATATTATTCAATGCTAAAGTTTTACTGAGGTTAACTTGAGCAAAACTTTCCCTTTGCCTAGCACGTCCGAGCTACTGAAGTTCCTCATGTAAACTTGTTCTCCCTTGTCTACACTTTCGAACTCAGCGAACAGTTCTCGTTTAGCATAGAAATGTCTTGAAGCACCAGTGTCCACGACCCACTCGGTGTTGTTCTCCACCAGATTTACTTCTGAAACTACCACTGCAATGATGTCACCAACATTCTCTGCAACATTCACTTGTGGATTATCCTGGCGGTCTGACCATTATTAACACTGGTAGGCGTTGTGTCCAGGCTGCCCACATACATAGCAATTGACCATTTTGCCTTGGGCTTTGTCGTTTCCTAACTTTTTGAAATTTGTAGCCTTCCGGGGGTTTAGTTTTCTTTTTCTGGTTTGCCTTTTTCTTAAGTTTACATTTAGAACCTAAGGCAGCACCAGATTCAACCATGTTAGCTTTTAAAGAAAATTGACTAGACTTGGAAACATTATCCTTCAATCAGTTTGCCTTCTCTATCTTCATTTGACCCACCAAATCTTCTATTGGCATATCCTTCTTTTTGTGTTTGAGGGTGTCGCGACCATTTTTTAAAACCAAAGTGTGAAAATTGCCCGACGATTAGTTATCTGAAAATTAGGGTTTTGATTCATTTTAATTGAATCTTGAAAATTAAGATTTTTCATATTAAATTAGGTTTTTCACTTAATTAGCCATAAATTTGATTTTTCCTTTTATTTAATCTTGAAAATTACTTTTGGAGTCGCCACCGATCACTTTGGTAGACCGGACACCATAAAACAATTAGAGATTCATTTATTTAAAATTAGGGTTCAGGATTCGGTTACGTGTGAGGAAGGATTAGCACCCCCACAAACGCCCGTTATCGACATCTTATTAATTTCACGTGGCATTTTGGCATTTCAAACGGTAATTTAAATTTAATTCAATCCTTAATCGTTAAATATATTTTCATTCCGAATGAAAGTATCCTTTTATAAGGAAATACATTTTTGGACAAATATGAGTTTGGAAACAACCAGTTGCTTTAGGATACTTCGATTCATATTCAAAAAAATGGACACTAACATAAAAGGTTTTTAAATGCTTGCCCAATTATTTTCTTGTTAATTTTTAAGTTATAACTTAACAAAGATCTAATTAATTGAATTAATTAAGAATCTATGAATATTGTTAGGCTTAGGGTATTTATGAGATAACACCCAATTGCTTGGGTACTATCCATATTTAACCCTAATTTAACAATATTCCTATTTATTTAATGATTCTAATTATTTAAACCTTAATCTTAATTCAACTTTAATTTAATTAGCTATGTGTAATTATCATGTTCTAAATTCAAATGAATATTAAATATTCAATTAAAAGCCTCATTGGATAACATCTCATTACAATGAGACACTATCCAACTTAGGACTTTAAAATCTAATTTTTGATATCCATTTATTTGTTACAATTATCTCCCTATTCCAATTATTGAATTTAATTAAAGAACCTAGTATCTAAGGCTCTAAAAAATTACTAATCAAATGAATGTATTATCTACAAATATGCTATATGCTATTTTAAATATGCATATATTCATGTATTAAGCAATTAAATAAATTGATATTGAAATTAGGACCAAACTGAATTAAATTGCAAGCTTAAAGACTTAAATTTTATTTAAAAGTGACCATATTGAATTACAACTCAAACTCGAAGGACCAAGACTAGAATAAACCCAAAACCCTTGTAAACGTGATGGTCTTGGAGCCTGATCCGAATGAAGCTTGCGGATCTCCTAGACCCAGTGCAGAAACGGTACCGTTTCAACTCGGCTATAAATAGCCATAGACCGAGTTGAATCGGTCATAAACTCATATTCACTCTCTCTCTCTCCCCTGAGAACGTTCTTCCTTCTCTCTACACAAACACCATTCAACCTAGAAAAATACCCAAAAAACAGATCAAAACCATTGTTTTTTTGGTTGAATGTTGATGAGATTCAAACTTTCCAGCCATCAATCGCCTTTAATGTCGCTGCTAGATCCTCCACCACCAGGCTCCGGTCAACTTCGGCCGTTAGCCGACAGCCAAGGTTCGAACCTCGGCTACCACAAGTGTCACCGGCCGCCACTCAGACGATTTTCGACTGCCGCACCTCCGCCATACCGAAGCCCCATTTTCCAGAAAAAACCATTTTTGTGTTCAAAATCCCTAAAACTACCAAATCCGATAGGATCCCCACCTAAAACCTTATCTAACCGATCCCCAAGCCCTCTTCAACTTCATCCACACTTAAAATCATTCTGGCAACCATGAACACACTCCAACCACCTTAACCTTTAATTTTCATTTCTATTTTTATTTTTTTAACATATCTCTATATACAAACTGAGTTTGCTATTATCTTTGCAGGAATCGAGAAACGAAGGGAAATATACCTTCTAATGATGTCGACGATGATATTGCTGGCGTTTTGGCATTCGATCCGCTTCTCCGTCATCCTTTTTAGCGTCAGAATAGCCTTTCCAACAATACTCACATCTTTTATGGCGTTTGAGCTTTAGATGGTTCAGCTTCAAAGTGGCGTCTATTCGCGTTTTCGACGAGTCTCCGGCGGCGATTGAATTTCGGCGGCCCCTTCAGATTCCAACTGGTTCAAATTCCTAAGATAATTTTCTCTCCCCCCATAATTACCCCTTTTAATTATTGTAAAATGTTTTTTATTATCATTAAATTCTTTGACTATTCAAATGTGTTTGTTTGGGCTTCTTTACCTGATAAGCATAGGTTTTGGGCGGGAATGGCTTTGTATTTTGGGCCTAATATCATTTTTGTGGGCTTATAAGGTTTTTTGTATGTAAAAGTGGACTCATATAGTGTATAATGGGTATTTAGATTGTACTAATGGACATTTATTTTTATTTAATGGACTATTATTTATATTATTTATTATTTGGCTTTATTTAAAGAAATATATGTATATATATGTATACCCGGACAAAATTAGGGTATTACAGCTGCCCCTCTTTGCTCATTGCTATGGAACAAGAATAGAGCAAATACTAAAAAGACGTGAATTTTGTCTGAACCATCTGACAACTAAAGCTTGAAGCTGTTATTCTGATTATGAAATTATTTAATCTTATTTTCTGCTAATCCGTCTCTCTGTAAAGACGTCAAATAAGCAAGATATTCTCATTGTAGACTTCCTCATTCTTCAAAGGGACGAACTCTTCTCATTAGGAGCTCATCCTTTTTCATCAGACGGGTTCTTCTCATTTGGAACTTTGGGACGAACTCTTCTCATCAGGAGTTCTTCGGTGAACTCTCCTCGTTGGGAACTCTATCTTCGCTGGGCGAACTCTTCACATTAGGAATTCTATCTTCGCTGGGCGAACTCTTCACATTAGGAGTTCTTTCTTCGCTGGGGATGAACACTTCACATTAGGAATTTTTCTTTGCTGGGCGAACTCTTCTCATTAGGAATTCTATCTTTGCTGGGCGAACTCTTCACATTAGGAGCTCTGTCTTTGATGGGAATGTCAATTCACCTCATCATCTAGGGAAGGTTTGAACCTACAAAAGAAATATCATCAATTAATAAGAATTCAAATTGAAGTGGTATGAAATATCCTCAATTTTCGGCTTGGAGCGCTAAGATCTTTAGAGTCACTGCTTTTCTATCTATGATGTCGTGATCTTTCAATCTGAAACTCGTATAAGATATCTCGTTGCTTTCTCTATTGGTCCATCTCTTTCTATACTCGAAAATTACATGACCCGCAAAAGTCAAATCTATCATTAATCCTTCAACATAATTGTAAAGAAAATGTAAAACTTGGGTATATTATTAAGAAACTTCAAGTGCTTTAACGTTGAAACTTTTGACCAATTAAATTGCAAACCCTCTTCATTTGAGCTCAAAGTTGATCTATCTTGTTTTCCAACTTGCTAACTTGTACCCCATTCTTTTTCTTCTCTTTTTTTGAAACTAAGGTCCCAATGATTAATATCTTTTTTGATACCATGCCCCCACTATTTTACCGTGACGACATTCGAAAAGTTCTCATCATTTTTTAAGGTACCAGCCCGAAAGACTTAACATCATGCCCGAAGGACTTACTGATGACCTGAAGGCTTTAGAATTGCGATGCACTTCCTTTCATGTGCAAACAACCAATTTTTACATCACTCTCGAAGGTGATGGCCCGAATGACTTAACATCATGCCCGACGGAATTATCAATGACCCGAAGGATTTAGAATTGTAATGCACTTTCTTTCCTGTGCAAACAATCAAACATCACTCCCGAAAATGATGGCCTAAAGGACTTAACATCAGGGAGAAGGACTTACTGATGACCCGAAGGATTTAGAATTGTAATACACTTCTTTTCATGTGCAAACAATCAAATATCTTTGCAGAGATCCGCCTCTTCAAACGAATTGAAATCTTTACTGAGATCTACCTTTTCAAACGGATTGAAATTTTTGCTGTGATCCGCCTCTTCAAACGGATTGAAATCTTTGCTAAGATCTGCCTCTTCAAATGGATTAAAATCTTTACTAAAACCCGCATCTTCAAACGGATTGAAATCTTTGCTGTGATCCGCCTCTTCAAACGGATTGAATTTTTTTACTAAGATCTGCCTCTTTAAACGGATTGAAACCTTTGCTGAACAAAAACCTGATTGAAATCTTTACTAATCTTTGTTGGATCTACTTCTTCAATCTCAAAGTTATAATTTGAAATCTTGCTTGTTCTTTGTTGATTCTTTAAATTCCACTTGGATGAGCTCTAATCTTCTTTGCTTCTGTTAGGTTTTCTGCTTATGTTGCAATGGTGCCTCATCTCTTAAAATTATTCTTATCAAATCTTGTTTTGCTTGATCTTCTTGAGTTTGGTTTGAAACTCTTGTTGTCTTCATGCCCTGGCAAAATTTGCCCTAGAATTTTGTTGTTGAGCTCTTATTCTTTTTGAGCAAATATTAACTTCTTTAGTAATCAAATTCATTTAGGCTCTACATTCTTTCTTTTCTATTTTGATTAGCCCTCTTATGCATAATAATGCCCTACTAATCCCCTTGTTTCTGGCTCCAGCATGTAGAATTCTCCTACTTCATCATCTAGGGTGATGCCTTAAGTTCCTGAACTTTCTTCAACTCTTTGAACTTTTATCAAGTTCATTATTTGATTCCAATGAACAACCAAAACCTTTTGGTAGAAGCTTGCTTTGAGTTCTTGAATTATACGCATGCTTGTCCCTCTCCCTTTGCTCAGAACACATGTGACTGGGTCTATTCCTCCAATTTTCAAGTTGTAATTTGCAATATTTTCTCGTTTCTTGCTGATTCTGCCAAATTTCTGCTACATTATGCAAAAACTCTGAATGTGCGAGTTAGTATGCTCTTATCTTATGGATGCCTAACTATGTATGATGCATGAATAATGTCAATTGAGGACCACTTGGGTAAGCTTTCATCTTCAGGGAATCTCAAAATTTCTTGCTTCTTTTTCAAAAACTCCTTTTGCTAGAAAGGTAGTTCATCTCACACTCAGGTTCAATCTTCCGGATCTCTGCATCTTTTTTTCTAAGGCTCATTTTCAGGTTTCCATTCTAGATTGCTTTTCTCAAAGCGCCCTTTCGAGTTTTCACTTTGTTTTTTTTTCTTTTTTTCTTTCTTTTTTCCTTCCCTTTTTCTTTTTTACCAAGCCAATTACATCACTGGCCTAACAACAATGATTCAAATTTCCTTTCTCAACAGAAGAACATAGAGATGCGAATATTCCCATTCATTTTGGACGCTGAGGGGTAGCAATGAATCCATATGCCGTAATACCACTATTGCTTGACGATGTCTCAGAAGTATCTTCAAACTTCATAAACTGTCCCAACTGAGATATTGCCAAGTAGGTGCAACAAATAAGAGCAATGAAAATGGTACTCATTTGATACACATAAGATAGAGAATATACTAGTTCATGCAGGACATCTGCCGAAAAGCCAACCTAATCCAAGAGTGCATGATAATATGTTGCCCTTATGGTTCCAATCATACCAGCATGAGCACAGAGATATAAATCATTGTTCTTCGAGTGACAGATTTTTTTTTCAATAATAGTTCCAGGTTATGCCTTGTCTTGGGCTTCACCGATCTAATTACAACTTCAACCAAAAAAATGGTCAATATTCTCTCTTTGCCCCGAGATTTTTACTGTTGAGCTTATATTCTTCTTAAGTCAATCTTGACTTCTTGTTTACTCTAATTTGAACTCTTACGTACCATGATGACTCACTAATATCTTTGTTTATTACCCCATTATGTAGAATTTGCACATCTTTCATCATTTAGGGCGAGCAAATGCCACAAGTCTTTGAACTTTTTCGGTCCCTGAACTTTGTTGAGTTTATTCTTTTAATTTCAAAGGTCAACCAGTACTTCGTGATAAAAACATACTTTAAGTCTCCAAAATTTCTTCAAGTCCCTGAAATTTCTTCGAGTTCATTTATTAACTTCATAACCAATTGAAACTGCATGGTAGAAACTTGCTTTAGGTCCATGAACTATTTACATTCTTGTCATTTGTCTTCACCATGACCCATGATGGGTAATTCCTCTCTGACCAAAAGATTGCCAAATAGATGAGGGTCTCATACTCAGCCATATCTTTACCATGTCAGGTTGACCCTTTGCATTCATGATTTTGTATTTTGAAATTTATCTCTAAAGCAATACAAGGGAATCTTATTGTTTTGAAAAATATCAGTTTGTTGGTCAGCATTTCAATGAAAGATACCTTACAAGACCCAGAAAATCAGGGTCTTATTATAAAAAAAGAAAAATAGAATAGGATACCATGGATATCAAGTGTAAGAGCGTCTTAGACTCAACCCTCCTATGGGTAGCATAACTCATGAATGCTGTGACGAGTCAAGAAATTTCTTCCGGATTACTCGGTTCACACCCTATGATTACCGCGTTGCTCGATCCAGTCAGAAACAAAACTTTTTTTGTTCTCTTCATTCTTTTTCCATTCATAAATGTGTTTAAGATTTCCAGACTTGTTTAACTAGTAAAGTGCAAAAGTATCATTCTAAAAATAGAATTCTATAAGTAAATGTATGTGCTTATGATTGTTATTAGCTATTATTATATATTATTATACACATGTCTTCAAAGATACATTTCTAACGCTTGGGTATTGGACAGGTAGAGCATAGCTCCTTATTAGATTTGTCGACATCCCCTAAAGCTCTATTAGGATGCTCCAAAACTAAAAAATGTAGAAAAATTAAACCAGTCCACTTCTGACACGAAAAAAACATGGACAAGAAGAAAAACCCGATCATCCAAAATTTAGACCATCCTAAAAATACAAATTCATTTTTTTCGACTCTTCAACGGTTGCGACAGCTTGCCCGATCGTTTTCCAATCTATTGCTTCACCACTTCATGGGTCAATGTTCCATTGGCAATCGGCTTCTTTATTTCCTCTTTTAAAGCCCAACATCTTCTAGTAAGGTGCCCTGATGCTCCCATGTGAGAATCCCAAACACTATCTGGATTGTAATTAAAAAACAATGGATCTGACATTTCCTCCATCGGCCTAGGGATGAGATATTGCCCTTGTATTAGATAAGGAAGTATAATTGAGATGGACACCTAGAAAACCTTGAGATGTGCCTTCTCTTGAAGCTTTTCTTGTTGTAGACGCTTCCTTTCACCTAATCTCGCTCTGCGTCTAGCCCCTTTGGAAAGGCCCGTCTTCTTCTTGTCTTCATTACTTTGATCCTTGTCTACTTTTATGGGACTGATTATACTTGGATAATTAATCTTCAGACCTGGAACTGTCATCTCAAACTCTATTACCTTGATATCCAAGAGATGCTGAATTTTGCGCCTAAAACTTATACATTTCTTGATGGAATGGCCATGAACACCAACGTGAAAGTCACAATGATCTTCTTCCTTGAACCATATTGGATTAGGCGACAATGGTGGTTTGACGAAGCATGGTGCAACCAGTCGAGCTTGTAGCAACTTAGAGAACAATCCTTGATATGTAAAAGGGGTAGGACTAAATTGGAAGTCCTTCAATTTCTCTTTCTTCTTTTGAGAACCAGAAGCTTGATCAACCGGTAACTAATGAGGTTTTGAAATTGTTGATGCCAAAGGTTGATCTTGTGCTGAGTGAGGTGACAATTCAATCTTCAAAGTAATTGACATATTCATCTTCTTGTTGCACTTTTCATTTTCCCCAATTTGTAGCTCTATTTTTTTCGAGTCTCTATTCACTAGAGAAGATAAGATTTTCAAGAAAAAGTCTTCAATTTTGTCCAATATCAGTTTAGTAGGACATTCTGAAGTAGTGCAAACTATCTCTTATTGGTTGATGATAGCTTGGTCTTCATCAGAAAAAGTCTTATCTTTTACAAAGTCATTGTTCCAATTATCACTTGTGTTTCCAACGTCTTTTTACATGAAAGAATATTCTGCCAGACTATTTTCTTTGGTTGTGGTAACTATCATACCCATCAGCTCATTAATCTACTTCCTTGTTTCATCTTGAAATTTCTTGTCGTACCCCATCACTTCTTTCTAAATTTGAATTAGTTGTTCCTGGAGTTCTTCAAGCTTGTCCACTCTAGACACCAAATCATTCATGTTTCCAAAGCTATACTAGCTAGAAATCATTTTCTTGAATTTGAACTAACTTCTTTCTTCAATGATACAAATTCTTCTCTATCAGCAACATGTATGATGAGTATGAAATATGTTAAAATGCAAGAATGTAAGAGGTATTGAGTTCAAGAGCTAGTCATAGCTCCTAGGTTAACATCTTCGTTAAGCATCCTTGACAGCGCATGTCCTAGCTCGGTGTCGTCATCGAGGCGTGGTAGCAGGTTTGTAGCTTCACCAGACAATATTCATGTACTGAGCAATTTTCTTTACTTGGATCTTGAAAATGGCTGCTTATTATTCTACCTTTGGATGATGAGATCAGATGTTTCGATTTTGTCTTTTGCTACCTTTTCTTCGCTTTGTAGTGTTTTTTCAAAGCTTGCCAACTGTTTTCTCAAATGTTGTACGACATTCTTCAATTCCATCACTCATTTTTAGCTCTCGATTTTCTCGCTCCATGTCTACTCTTACTTGTAATGTCAGTTATGCGCTCATTGCTTGTTCCTCTTCCAACTTCTTTTTGGCTAAATTGTTGGATATTCCTAGGTCTTAAATTTTCTTGCTGATTTTTTAGCGTCTTCAAACAATTTCTTATAGTCATTTATCTTCCTTACAACTTTATTTTGTTGTTTAGGAAAAAAACAACTAACTTGTCTAAACCTTTTCTTTGTGGTTTCTTGTAGTCTGCGTGAATCTTTTTCAAGTCCTCCAACCCCTATTTAATTTGCATGTTATGCTCTTGGAGATTCTTTTTCGTTCCTTCATGAACATATACATCCAACCTTGTCATAGTCAACTCATTTTTAAGGTCGTTAATCCTTTTCTCATTTCCTTTTAAATCCACTTTAATTTGTTTGGCCTTGGCGGTGCACTCTTTGCATGTTCATCAGACAAACCAACATCATTTTGATTTTTCGAAGAATACTATCATTAAACCTTTGAGTCTTCCCATCTACGTAACTTTTGATTTCTCATACGGGTCCACTCTCGTTGGTTCCTTTCATGCTTTTGCATTTCCTTGTACCCTTGTTTTTTTAATCATCTATCGAATTGTACCATACCACTATAGCATGAATGAAATGCCTTAATACAAACAGTTTTGACATCAATGGTGGGCAGTAAGTTGTTATTTTCTCAAACTCCTGGTAATGTGTTCCAGTCTCTAATTCCACATCAATATTTATCACCCATATTTGATTAGGGAGCCTTCCATACGATATTGGTGTCCTTCATTTCCCTGAAGAATTCCTTCCACCGTCTTAATCTCATTTTGAGTTTTGGCAAATAGTCATTCTAACACGTATTAATCCTGATGACATTCTTAGATCGCGACACGTGATCCTCTTGGATACTGCCCCGCTTTGTATACCGTATTTCTTCCGACCATGTCCATATATGGTATTACCTTTTTCTTGCCTATCAGATCCTTCAGTCATTACGAATACTTCCTAATTGAATAATCCTCAAATCGATACCTCTAATGAATGTAGATATAATGCAAAAAAAGCGCAAAACAAAAACAAAAAACAAGTTAATATTGTAAAATAATATCGAATTCAAGGAATTAACACAATAAAGCAGTTTATATTGAGTAGAGAGAACAACCATATAAGTGTATTTAAATTAGCAGCACATGTCCTAGGACCTTGTCTGGATCTAGTGGGGTGGGTTTCTAAATAACAAAATGTGGGTTGTGTTCTTGACTTTGGGTTCCCAAACTATCGTTACTGTCTACTGCGACAAGAAGATATCGATTAAGTAGTATAGGTCTCTTATAACGAAGGCGTGGGCCCCATGGTACATAAGGTTAGTATACTGTAAGAAGATAAAATTCTGAACTCGAAGGTAGAGAGCCTCACGTCGGATCATGTCTTTCTCCCATTTAAGGGTGAAAAGCCCGAGTTGAGGGCTTATGCATGAATGACAGATATATCATACACAAAAGCTACCTCCATTCTTCCTGAAAACTTCATCGAACAAATTTTGGAAAAAATAAATTCAAATTATTGCTTGAAATGCCAAAATGCCACGTGAAATTAATTAATTAGGCCTGACTCTCAATTTTGTATCCCCGAGGAGTCACCAAGCTGTCGCAACCATTTTCTAAAACTAAAGTGTGAAAACAGCCTGACGATTAGTTATCTAAAAATTAGGGTTTTGATTCATTTTAATTCAATCTTGAAAATTAAGGTTTTTCATATTAAATCAGGTTTTTCACTTAATTAACGAAAATTGATTTTGCTTTTATTTAATCTTGAAAATTACTTTTGGAGTCGCCACCGATCACTTTGGTAGACCATAAACCATAAAACAACCAGAGATTTATTTCTTTAAAATTAGGATTCGGGAGTCAATTATGTGTGGGGAAGGATTAGCACCCCCACAAACACCCGTTATCGACACCTTATTAATTTCACATGGCATTTTGGCATTTCGAACAGTAATTTAAATTTAATTAAATCCTTAATCGTTAAATGTATTTTCATTCCGAATGGAAGTATCCTTTTATAAGGAAATACATTTTTGGACAAATATGAGTTTGGAAACATCTAGTTTCTTTAGGATACTTCGATTCATATTCAAAAAATAGATCCCAACATAAAAGGTTTTTAAATGCATGCCCGAATATTTTCTTGTTAATTTCTAAGTTCTAGCTTAATAAGGATCTAATTAATTGAATTAATTAAGAATATATGAATATTGTTAGGCTTAGGGTATTTATGAGATAACACTCAATTGCTTGGGTACTGTCCATATTTAACCCTAATTTAACAATATTCTTATTTATTTAATGATTCTAATTATTTAAACCTTAAACTTAATTAAAATTTAATTTAATTAGCTATGTGTAATTATCATGTTCTAAATTCAAATGAATACCAAATATTCAATTAAAAAGCCCCCTTGGATAACATCTCATTACAATGAGACACTATCCAACTTAGGACTTTAAAATCTCACTTTTGATATCCATTTATTTGTTACAATTATCTCCCTATTCCAATTATTGAATTTAATTAAAGAACCTAGTATCTAAAGCTCTAAACAGTTACTAATCAAATGAATTTATTGTCTACAAATATGCTATATGCTATTTTAAATATGCACATATTCATGTATTAAGCAATTAATAAATTGATACTGAAATTAGGACCAAACTGAATTAAATTGCTAGCTTAAAGACTCAAATTTTATTTAAAAGTGACCAGATTGAATTACAACTCAAACTCGAAGGACCAAGACTGGAATAAACTCAAAACCCTAGTAAACGCATGGGTCCTGGAGCCTGACCATAATGAAGCTCGCGGATCCCCCTGATCAGGTGCCAAAACAGCACCGTTTCAACTCGGCTATAAATAGCCATAGACCGAGTTGAATCGGTCATAAACTCATATTCACTCTCTCTCTCTCTACCCCTGAGAACGCTCTCCCTTCTCTCTATACAAACACAATTCAACCCAGAAAAATACCCCAAAAATAGATCAAAACCATTGTTTTTTGGTTGAATGTTGATTCAAACTTTCTAGCCATCAATCGCCTTCAATGTCGCCGCTGGATCTTCCACCACAGGCTTCGGTCAACTTCGGCCGTTAGTCGACAGCCAGGGTTCGAACTTCGGCCATCACAAGCATCATCGGCCGCCACTCTGACAATTTTTGGCCGCTGCACCTCTGCCCATTTTCCAAAAGAAAAAAAAACTATTTTTGAGTTCAAAATCCCTAAAACTTCCAGATCCGATAGGATCCCCATCTAAAACCTAATCTAACCGATCCTCAAGCCCTCTTCAACTCCATCCACACTTAAAATCATTCCGGCAACCATGAACACACTCCAACCACCTTAACCTTTAATTTTCATTTATGTTTTTGTTTTTTTACATATCTATATATATAAACTGATTTTGCTATTAACTTTGCAGGAATCGAGAAACGGAGGGAAGTATACCTTCTAATGATGTTGACGACAATTTTGCCGACGTGTTGGCATTATATATGCTTCTTCCATCATCCATTTCGACGTCAGAACAACCTCTCCAATAGTACTCACATCTTTTATGGCGTTTGAGCTCTAGACGGTCCAGCTTCAAAGTGGCGTCTGTTCGCGTTCCCGGCGAGTCTCCAGCGTTCTTTGATCCCCTCCAGCGGCGATTGAATTTCGGCGGCCCTTTCAGATTTCAACTAGTTAAAATTCCTGAGATGATTTTCTCTCTCCCCATAATTGCCCCTTTTAATTATTGTAAAATGTTTTTTTTATTATCATTAAATTCTCTGACTTTTCTCTCACTCCCTATTTATAGGGTTGTCAGCGATGACATCAGCAAGGGGCTCAATTCATGTGATGGCTGAACGGACCACTCCTAGGGCGCTACGTAGACAATTTTGGCGGGCCAATCAAACAATGTGTTTGTTTGGGCTTCTTTACCCGATAAGCATAGGTTTTGGGCAATAATGGCTTGTATTTTGGGCATGATATCATTTTTATGGGCTTATAAGGTTTTTTGTATGTAAAAGTGGAATCATAGAGTGTATAATGGGTATTTAGATTGTACTAATAGACATTTATTTTTATTTAATGGACTATTATTTATATTATTTATTATTTTACTTTATTTAAAGAAATATATGTATATATACGTATACCCGGACAAAATTAGGTATTACAGAGGGAATTGCTGTAGTCGGACCAGGACGTTGGTTTGCATCACCTCGCACATATTCATTCCTTTAGAAAGAATGTCGGATACCAACTTCTCGTAGTCATGGACTTGATCCATGATCGATTTTTCGTCCGTCATCTAAAACTTTAGCCATTCGCCAACCACATACTTCTTAATCCAACATCGTCGGCTCCGTACTTCTTTTCGAGAATGTCTCAAATCAACTTGACATTTTTTCTTTGTGGAACATGTCAAACAATTTATTTGACACGTGACTCAACAAATGGCTTCATTGTTTTATTGTCCTTCTAGAACTTATCGGTAGACACTTGAACGTCTGCGAGATCTTCATTGGTGATAATAACATCAGCATCGTTTGAGATTGGCTGAGATGGATGTGGCTGGATCAACACGTAATTCAGGTCTAGTTGTTCAAAAAATAACATAATTCCTTGGGACCACTTCCTGTAGTTGAACCCGTCAAGTGTATCGAACTTGGAGAGATCAGGAACATGCTTACTTGATTGGTTCGCCATTTTTTTGCAGTAGAAATCTATTTCTAAATTATTGATAAAATACTACAAAACTAATGGCCTTAGCACTGACTAGGTATGAATAAAAATCAACCGAATAAAATGAACATAATCGTGTCGTGGTTAGAATTATTTTCCTAAAAATAGATTCGCCTCAACTTGTGTAGTTCCTGCTGCAGGTGGATCGTCCTCCGAAGTTAGCACAAACACTCCAAAAGTTTGTACACTCAAAGAAAACCGGTAATATTGTTCTTCTCTAATTGAGAACTCAAGAAATCAAGAAAGGACGTGTTTTCAAAGCAGTAGAAAACAATAGTGATTGAAAAATGGTTTTACTTTTCGTTGTATTTGAAATGAGCTAGGAAAGATCATATTTGTAGTAAAAAAGAGGGGTATAATTGTCTGAAATTATCCAATTATAAAACCAATTAAATGCTAATAAAAACAAATTAAAATCTTGTCCTTTATTCTGCTCAATTTCCAGCTTTGGAACAGCAAGTATAATGGATGTGTAGAGCCTGAAAAATAGTCAGATTCATCATCATAAACACACAATAAATCGGTCAAAATAGCTGGAAAACTTACCCGGTCAAGGCAATTAATCAGAAATAAAATCTACCAATTAAGGCAATTAATCAGGATTAATTTTGCCAATCTGTCCAGGTAATTACTTCATTTACGTTTCGAATTTTATAACCATTTCAAAAACCGCTTAGAAATACAATAGAGAAGAAATCATTTTATAATCATTTTCGAACACACATGTTAATGTGGGATTCCATGCTCTATCACTCTTGAGCATTACCAACAATGGACATGAGTCTTGAGGTTTTCACTGAACCTAATTGGACTGGGAAGAGAAGATTAAAAGTTGAATCGGACTCGAGAGTGAGGTTGAACTGGGTCTTGAACTCGCAGCAGCGTCCTTGGAGATGGTAGCCGAATTTCTTGGAGATCGATCGCAAGGCTGCCTTAGTTCAAGATGTCCAATTTCAATTTACACCTAAACAATGCAATGGAATGACAGATTTCTTAGTTAAATCTGGTATGAAAAGAAATTAAACTATGACTAAATTGATTAAATGTGAAAATTGATTAAATGTGAAAATTGCGGGAACTAAATGTGTAATTATACAAGTTTTTGTTAACTGCCACGTCAGCCTTTTCGTTAGGTTTTAACGGCTGGTGGCTATATTGGAACCATATCAATAGTTGAGTGGTCATTTTGACAAAATTGAAAGATCGGCGGTCATTTCGACACCAACCCCAAAGATCGGTAGTCTCCCGTATAGTTTACCCAAATAATAATAAATTATATTTAATGTACGCAGTGATGGTATTTAGTGAAAGAGTTTGGGTGAGTCAACTTAATTTTTTTAGAAATTAAAGGTTTAAACTGAAATTTTCAAATGGTTTAATTTACATTTATTTTCAAAAATTTAGAGTCTAACTAAAATTTTTGAAAACTCTAAAGGTTTAATGAGAAATTTAAGAATAATGGGAGGGATTTAATTGTAAATATTTTCATATAAAATTTTAAAAATTTTGTGGGGGTAAATTATTGTTTTTAGATTAACTAAGATTTAAATTTTCAAAAATTAACTAGTATTGGGTGCATTGGTAAGGCACATTGCACTTCTAAAGAGAGGACGCTAGTTTAAACCTCGGAGACTGACATTGTTGGGAGGGCCAGCATTGCACTCTGAACATAAACCGTAAGACAAACATGCATATTACCAAAAACACAAATTAAATTTTCAAAATTTTGTATATATTATCTATCAGTGAATCGATGACAATAAATCATAAGAAAATATATAATTCATTGAAAGTGATGGTATTTTACTACATATGGTAACGTGGACGTTGATGAAATAGACTTTCTTTTGATAATGTAGGGTATGGCAAGCTTAATGGTGGAACCGGCAACCAAGATGCTAGACAGGTGGGCAACCCTAATAAACTCTGGTAAACCCGAGATCGACGTCGAACGATAAATCATGGCGACGGCGGGGGAGATCATTGCAAGGACGAGCTTCGGGTTAAGCTACCAAAACGGGAGCAAAGTGTTCGAAAAATTAAGAGCCATGCAGATCACGCTTTTCAACTCCAACCGGTACGTTGGTGTGCCATTTAGTAAATGGATCTGCCCTAAGAAAAACCTAGAAGCCAAGAGACTCGGCAAAGAGATCGACCAACTGCTTTTATCCATCATCGACGCTCGAAAGAGTTGTTGGGATGGATCATCTCCTCAGAAGGACTTGCTCGGTTTGTTGATGGACAGCAGCCATGTCGACGGCCGTGCCGGGAAGAGCTTGACGGCGAGAGAGCTCGTCGATGAGTGCAAGACTTTCTTCTTCGGTGGACATGAAACGACGGCGTTGGCACTCACTTGGACGCTGCTGCTTTTGGCCATGTATCCGGATTGGCAAAACCAGTTGAGGGACGAAATAAGACAAGTGATTGGAGATGGCGAGATCGATTTCGCCAAGCTTGTTGACTTAAAGAAGGTAAATATCTGGTCAAACTATGTTTTTTGTTCCTCTACTATGCTCAACTTTAGAATTAAATCCTTATACATTAATTCGGCATAATTTTGTTCTAAACTATAACGACACTCATTTCAACTCATTATATTGATAACACGAAATGTTTTTCTTGTACTGGAATGAGTGTTTCTA
The DNA here is from genome assembly GCA_019671005.1 of Hibiscus mutabilis. Classification (NCBI taxonomy): domain Eukaryota; kingdom Viridiplantae; phylum Streptophyta; class Magnoliopsida; order Malvales; family Malvaceae; genus Hibiscus; species Hibiscus mutabilis. Next base: position 750,457 of record CM033750.1, read on the forward strand.
AGAAAAATTCATGTTAATATTTTAAACATGAATAAATAAGGATGTTTAGTTATTTAAACTAAATAACACTAAAAAAGATATGTCAAATTAAAGTATAAAAACTAAATCTTAATTTGAGCACGTTAGAGGGACTAAAACTATAATTTGACCTAAAGATATTGACTTATATTAGTGTTCTCTTTTCCTTTACTTTCATTTCCAAAAAAATTCTTGGTTAATTTTCAAGTACGCATGTTTCACAAGTCGTGGTATGAGAATTTTCATGGTGGGAAAATTCAGACACATAAGTCAATTGTCAAAGTTGAACCATATTGGAGGCGTGCCATCTCACATGTGGATACAAATCAAGTCCTTTTGATTTCTTCGGCTGTGGCAAGTGGGCAACTCCCAAATACTTTGACTTTGCTGTACAATGCTAAATTTGAAAAACCCTAAAAACACTAAAAAAATACACATAGAATTGTTGTTATTATTATTATTATTATTTGGGTGATTTAAGGATTGGTTAGGCAAAAGGGTTTATTGGGTTTCCATGACTTGCAGATGGAATGGGTGATGAAGGAAGTGCTAAGACTCTACTCACCGGCACCAAATGCACAAAGGCAAGCAAGAGAAGACATAAAAGTGGATGATATGGTTATTCCTAATGGAAACAACATTTGGATCGACGTCGTGGCCATGCACCATGATCCGGCGATATGGGGCGATGACGTTAACGAGTTCCGTCCGGATAGGTTCAAAGACGATCATCTATACGGCGGGTGCAAGCACAAGATGGGGTTCTTGCCGGTTGGGTTCGGAGGGAGGATGTGTGTAGGGAAGAATTTAACAATGATGGAATACAAAGTTGTATTAACCCTTATGCTCACTAGGTTTTCTTTCTCACTTTCACCAAGCTATCGCCATTCGCCTACTATCTTGTTTTCCCTAAGGCCTAGATATGGACTGCCCCTCCTTGTTCAACCTCTTTAGGCCTTTTTCGAGAATTCGAACCTTAAATAGCTTTTAAGAAAGTGACACAAAATACATTGTATTAATTCTTTATTTCTTTTGTTTCTTTGCGCATATATATATATATATACATGTGTATTACCGCAAATTGGAATTAATAAAATCTTGCATGAACAGTTTTTTAGAATTTTTAGAATTGTGTAATTAATTATATTTTATTCAATTATTGTAAAAACAGTGGTTTGACCGATCAATATAATTGAATCAAGAATCAATGATTTGACCAGTTCGACCACCAGTCCGGTTTTTACATCTGTATGAGGCACTATACTGAATAATTTGCCGCTAGTAAAGAAAGAATCAACTATCTCAGTGAAACCTGCAAATGCATTTCAATGGCGATGACTGTGTTAGTTTTACCAAATAGTAGCCCTGTTAACAAGATTGTATGTGCACGGAAACGTTACCTGTGGGGACGATATAAGGTTGTGGCAAGTTTTATCGCATGGATATGAGCAATCAATCTCTTTGGTTATTTTTCTGCCAAAGTACCAATCTCCAACTGCTTCTGCAATGGTCTGTAATGACATTTTCAAGTATCAAACACCGTGTCTAATCAAGTTAAGTCATGTAAGAAACTAGGACAACTGCTTTGGAAAACTGTAGTCTACGTTCCGGTGTCCATGTTCGGGATTCGTGGCTTTTAAAGTTGCTGAGATGAGACGATTGACTTGGTGACTTACCTTATCGTGTATTCTTGGAGAATCAACAGCTAACCAGGTGTCTTGTGACTCACTTTGGCAATGAGCAAAGCATGAATTTATAAACATTCCACCTTCACCTGAATTTTTCTGGAATGAGTCAAGAGCCGAAAGCATATCACGCCTTAAACCTGGTGAAAGATTTAGATTTTAATATCAGTCGATATCATCTTAGAATAATAAAAATTTATGCATGCACATAAACACACATATATTTGATTTTATCAGAAATTACAAGACTAATCAACAAACATGAGAGCACCAAAGACCAACCTTGCAATACATCGATCTGGTTAGCATCGCATGCGGCTGGATTAAGCTTGCAACGTCTCCATTTTCCGCGCAAATCAGAAGAAGGTGGAACAAAACCATGATGAAACTGTTGGAGAAGAAACACGATGATTAACACTATGATCATATCAACCATGGAAGAACATTGACTTGACAGTGAATAATAGTATCGAGTTTATATAAACAATTAGAGCAAGTAAATTTACCTGGTATACATCATAAGCTGAGTTCAAGATAAAATAGGGTGTTGTGATATAATTCAATGCATACTGGGGAAAGAAACACTGCAGGAAAAGAAGTTAAATGCCTTGCACTGCAAGCAAAAAGTAAGCCATTCTTTTATGGATAAGAGCAGAGACGGACACAGGGGTGCTACGGGGCCAGCCGCACCCAAAAAAATTTAAAATTCCCCTATATTTTTATATTTCTTTTGTATTTTCTATTGATAATATAATTTTGCACCCTTATATTTCTAATATAATTTCTTGATAATCTGCACCCCTTACAAGAAATTCTACGTCCGTCCCTGGATAAGAACATCACATAGATCATACCAGCTTTGGATCTTGGATCGATTTCTTGCAATTTGGATTTAGATTCTTCTCTACCCCCTGTCATGTACAGTTGTTAGTTCCACCAATATACCTGCTTTACAAATCACTACAAATTTGGATATAAAAGCAGACCACCATTTGTTTGAAACATTTTGGACAATCACAATTTCAGAAAGTGATAAAAATAAGTACCTGTAAAGCCACTAGATCATTATAGAAGGACCTCATAGTATAATTCAAATTTATGTCTCGTCTGCAAAATGAAAATCAAAGGATATAACATCCGGAAATAGAAAATTGTCTGATGCAGAGAATTATATAATGAAACTTACACATCCAGAAAAAATCCAGCATCACTTAAACATTTCACAATGGCATCGCTGGGTAACGTCTTTGCCAAGTTGTCACAGTGCAGAAATGTTGCTAGACCCCCAGCAGAGCAACCTGATAGCAAGGCCTACAGCAGAGAGAAAAAACAAATAAAGTATAGCAGAGAATAAATCTTCTTACATATAATTACACTATTAATATCAAAACTTGAGAGTGCGAAATTATATAAGAAAATCTGTACCAATGTGAACTTACGTTTCGTGCGCTCGACAACCCTTTGGGCAGAAGATCGTCGATAATCGCTTCCCAAATTTTCTGCCCTCTGAAATAAAGAACTGACGCCTGTTCATTTCAGAAGCATATGTAAGGAAAAGAATTAGTAAAGGAGCCAATTCAAAGGTCTTTCCCGGCATACATCTAATAAGTTAACAAACAATTCAAAAGGTACATTGCACGGAACAGAGTTAATATGTGAAATTACCCCGTTCTCAAACTTGCCATCTCCTGAAAATGAGGCTCCATCACAGTATCTCAGCTTCACACGGTTCCAGTTGTAAAAATCTAGTCGTGACGAAAATGTCATGATTAGTCCAAACCCCAAACCAATTATAAACAAAGAAATGACGCTAGAATCTCTAGATTTCAAGTTCTTAATACATTTTTCTTCAATATGGTGTTATGAAAAAAAGGTACTTTCTTCAACTGTTCAATTTACAAACACGACTGTTTACCAAACCATTTTAGGCTTCTTCCTACGAACACATGCAGAAATATATAATCTCACTCTCTATAATGCTAATATAGCACAATCTAATTGAATGGCGTGAGCATTTGGTTAGGGGTGTTCATAAAAACCAGAACCAATGTACTATACCAAAAAATTAAAAAAAATGAATTAAATAGAAGCGGTGCGATAATCGTACCGATAAAATTAGCGATTAA